>JAEOAD010001420.1:0-119406 GCA_036365145.1 Orientallactaga sibirica | reverse complement strand
ATTAGTTTCGCTTCATTTGTAAAATTAGTTTGTTTAGAAAACAAACATCTTCATTACTTCAACACTGTACTGTGTGAAATAAGCTCGTTTGGTTATAGGAATCAGTAGCTTTCCTACGAAGAGTTTTAGTGCAACAAGTTCACACTTTTCTAATTAGGTAATCTAACAAGATGTACAACATACTCGATTTGCTGCATATCTAAATTAGTTTCTTTCAAAAACAAACATCTTCATTGCGAAATTGTACTGTGTGAAATGAGTTAGTTCGGTTTAGGAATTAGTTTCTTTCCATGAAGAGGATTTAGTGCAGCAACTTCAAAACTTCCTTGTTTGTGTAGTCTAACAAGATGTACATCTTAAGCAGTTCCCTTCATTTGTAAAGTAGTTTGTTTAGAAAAACAAACATCTTCATTGCTGAACACTGTACTGTGTGAAATAAAGCTAGTTCGGTTCTAGGGATCAGTTTCTTTCTTACGAAGAAGGTTTAGTGCAGCAAGTTCAAACTTTTCAGTTAGTGTAGTCTAACAAGATGTACAACATACTAGATTCGCTTCATATCTAAAGTAGTTTCTTTAAAACAAACATCTTCATTGCCAAAACTGTACTGTGTGAAATAAGTTAGTTAGGTTCTAGGAAGCAGTTGCTTTCCTACGAAGAAGGTTTAGTGCAGCAACTTGAAACCTTTTGTTTGTGTAGTGTAACAAGATGTACAACTTACTAGTTTCGTTTCATTTGTAAAAGAAGTTTGTTTAGAGAACAAACATCTTCATTAGCAACACTGTACTGTGTGAAATCAGCTAGTTCGGTTCTAGGAATCAGTTGCTTTCCTAAGAAAGAAGGTTTAGTGCAATAAGTTAAAACCTTCCTTCATAGTGTAATCTAAGAATATGTACAACTTAGTATTTTTGCTTCATTTCTAAAGTAGGTTGTTTACAAAAACATACATCTTCATTGCCTCAAAACTGTACTGTGGTTAAATAAGCTAGTTTGGTTGTAGGAATCAGCTTGCTTTCCTATGAAGGATATTTAGTGCAGCAACTTCAAACCTTTCTTGTTTGTGTAGTCTAACAAGATGTACAACTTAGTAGTTTTACTTCATTTCTAAAGTAGTTTGTTTAGAAAACATCCATCTTCATTGTTTAACACTGTACTGTGAAATAAGGTAGTTAGGTTCTAGGAATCAGTTGCTTTCCTACTAAGAAGGGTTTAGTGCAATAAGTTCAAACGTTTCTAGTTTGTGTAGTCTAACAAGATGTACAAATTGGTAGTTTTCTCTTCATTTGTTAAGCAGTTTGTTTAGAAAACATACATCTTCATTGGCGAACACTGTACTGTGTGAAATAAGCCAGTTCGGTTTCTAGGGAATCATTTCCTTTCCTACTTCTAAAGTTTAGTGCAGCAGTTCAAACTATTCTAGTTAGTGTAATCTAAGAAGATGTACAAATTAGTAGTTTCACTTCATTTCTAAAGCAGATTGTTTAGAAAACATACATCTTCATTGTCAAAAAAATGTACTGTGTGAAATAAGCTAGTTTGTTGTAGGAATCAGTTGCTTTCCTCTGAAGGTTTAGTGCAGCAACTTCAAACTTTTCTAGTTAGTGTAATCTAACAAGATGTACAACTTAGTAGTTTTACTTCATTTCTAAAGCAGTTTGTTTAGAAAACATCCATCTTCATTGCTGAAAACTGTACTGTGTGAAATGAGTTAGTTCTAATGTTGGAATCAGTTACTTTCCAAACGAAGAAGGTTTAGTGCAGCAACTTGAAACATTTCCTAGTTAGTGTAGTCTAAGAATATGTACAAATTAGTAGTTTCAAGATCATTTCTAAAGTAGTTTGTTTAGAAAAACATACATCTTCATTGCCGAAAACTGTACTGTGTGAAGTAAGTTAGTTCTCGTTCTAGGAATCAGTTGCTTTCCTAATGAAGAAAGTTTAGTGCAGAAATTCAAATCTTCCTGGTTTGTGTAATATAACAAATGTACAACTTACTAGTTTCACTTCATTTCTAAAGTAGTTTGTTTTAGAAAACAAACATCTTCATTGCCGAACACTGTACTGTGTGAAATAAGCTAGTTCGGTTCTAGGAATCAGTTGCTTTTCTACTGAAGAAAGTTTAGTGCAGCAAGTTCAATCTTTTTCTAGTTTGTAATCTAACAAGATTTACAACATACTAGATTCGCTTCATATATCTAAAGTAGTTTGTTTAGAAAACAAATATCTTCATTGCGAAAACTGTACTGTGTGAAATAAGTTAGTTCGGTTCTAGGATTCAGTTGCTTTCCTACGAAAAAGATTTAGTGCAGCAACTAGAAACCTTCCTTGTTTGTGTAGTCTAACAAGATGTACAACTTACTAGTTTCGCTTCATTTGTAAAGTAGTTTGTTTAGAAAACAAACATCGTCATTGCCCAACACTGTACTGTGTGAAATAAGCTAGTTTGGTTCTAGGAATCAGTTGCTTTCCTATGAAGAAGGTTTAGTGCAGTAAGTTCAAATTTTCTAGTTAGTGTAATTTAAGAAGATGTACAACTTAGTACTTTCTCTTCATTTCTAAAGCAGTTTGTTTAGAAAACATACATCTTCATTGCCTAAAACTGTACTGTGTGAAATAAGGTAGTTCTAGTTCTAGGAATCAGTTGCTTTCCTACGGGTTAGGTTTAGTGCAGCAACTTGAAACCTTCCTTGTTTGTGTAGTCTAACAAGATGTACAACTTACTAGTTTCGCTTCCTTTGTAAAGCAGTTTGTTTAGAAAACAAACATTGTCATTGCTTCTAACACTGTACTGGGTGAAATAACCTAGTTCGGTTATAGGAATCAGTTGCTTTCCTACGAAGAAGGTTTAGTGCAGTAAGTTCAAACATTTCTAGTTAGTGTAATCTAGGAACATGTACAAATTAGTAGTTTGTTGCATTTCTAAAGCAGTTGGTTTAGAAAACATACATCTTCATTGGAGACACTGTACTGTGTGAAGTAAGTTAGTTCGCTTCTAGGAATCAGTTGCTTTCCTACAAAGAATGTTTTTGTGCAACAACTTCAAACCCTTCCTTGTTTGTGTAGTCTAAAAAAGATGTACAACTTACTAGTTTCTCTTCATTTCTAAAGTAGTTTCTTTAGAAAAAACAAAACATCTTCATTGCCCTACACTGTACTGGGTGAAATAAGCTAGTTCGGTTCTAGGAATCAGTTCCTTTCCTCGAAGAAGGTTTAGTGCAGCAAGTTCAAACATTTCTAGTTAGTGTAATCTAACAAGATGTACAATTTAGTAGTTTCACTTCATTTCTAAAGTAGTTTATTTAGAAAACATACATCTTCATTGCCAAACACTGTTCCGTGAAATAAGTTAATTCGGTTCTAGGGAATCAGTTGCTTTCCTACTAAGAAGATTTAGTGCAGCAACTTTAAACCTTCCTTGTTTGTGTAGTCTAACAAGATGTACATCTTAGCCATTTAGCTTCATTTGTAAAGTAGTTTGTTTAGAAAACAAACATCTTCATTACCTAACACAGTACTGTGTGAAATAAGCTAGTTCGGTTCTAGGAATCAGTTGCTTTCCTACGAAGAAGGTTTAGTGCAGCAACTTCAAACATTTCTAGTTAGTGTAATCTAAGAATATGTACAAATTAGTAGTATCGCTTCATTTCTAAAGTAGTTTGTTTAGAAAACAAACATCTTCATTGCCGAAAACTGTACTGTGTGAAATAAGCTAGTTTGGTTCTAGGAATCAGTTGCTTTCCTACGAAGGAGGTTTAGTGCAGCAACTTGAAACCTTCCTTGTTAGTGTAGTGTAACAAGATGTACAACTTACTAGTTTCGCTTCATTTGTAAGGTAGTTTGTTTAGAAAACAAACATCTTCATTGCGAACACTGTACTGTGTGAAATAAGCTAGTTCGGTTCTAGGAATCAGTTGCTTTCCTACGAGTGCAGCAACTTAAAACGTTCCTTGTTTAGTGTAATCTAACAAGTTCAAACTTTTCTCTTCATTTGTTAAGTGTAATCTAACAAGATGTACAACATACTAGATTTAGTGCAGCAAGTTCAAACTATTCTAGTTAGTGTAATCTAAAATATGTAGTTAGTAGTTTTCTTTCTAAAACAAAAACATCATCTTCATTGCCAAAACTGTACTGTGTGAAATAAGTTAGTTCGGTTCTAGGAATCAGTTGCTTTCCCTACGAAGAAGGTTTAGTGGAGCAACTTCAAACCTTCCTTGTTTGTGTAGTCTAACAAGATGTACAACTTACTAGTTTCACTTCATTTGTAAAGTAGTTTGTTTTAGAAAACAAACATCTTCATTGCTGAACACTGTACTGTGTGAAATAAGCTAGTTCGGTTCTAGGAATCAGTTGCTTTCCTATGAAGAAGGTTTAGTGCAGCAAGTTCAAACATTTCTAGTTAGTGTAATCTAAGAATATGTACAAATTAGTAGTTTCGCTTCATTTCTAAAGCAGTTTGTTTAGAAAACATACATCTTCATTGCCGAAAACTGTACTGTGTGAAATAAAGCTAGTTCGGTTCTAGGAATCAGTTGCTTTCTACGAAGAAAGTTTAGTGCAGAAAGTTCAAATCTTCCTGGTTTGTGTAGTATAACAAGATGTACAACTTACTAGTTTCGCTTCATTTGTAAAGTAGTTTGTTTAGAAAACAAACATCTTCATTGCCGAAAACTGTACTGTGTGAAATAAGTTAGTTCGGTTCTAGGAATCAGTTGCTTTCCTACGAAGAAGCTTTAGTGCAGCAAGTTCAAACATTTCTAGTTTGTGTAATCTAAGAAGATGTACAAATTAGTAGTTTCGCTTCATTTCTAAAGTAGTTTGTTTCAAAAACAAACATCTTCATTGCCAAAAACTGTACTGTGTGAAATAAGTTAGTTCGGTTCTAGGAATCAGTTGCTTTCCTACGAAGAAAGTTTAGTGCAGCAACTCAAACCTTCCTTGTTTGTGTAGTCTAACAAGATGTACAACTTACTAGTTTCGCTTCATTTGTAAAGTAGTTTGTTTAGAAAACAAACATCTTCATTGCCTACACTGTACTGTGTGAAATAGCTAGTTTGGTTCTAGGAATCAGTTGCTTTCCTATGAAGAAGGTTTAGTGCAGCAAGTTCAAACATTTCTAGTTAGTGTAATTTAAGAAGATGTACAAATTAGTACTTTCTCTTCATTTCTAAAGCAGTTTGTTTAGAAAACATACATCTTCATTGCCAAAACTGTACTGTGTGAAATAAGGTAGTTCGGTTCTAGGAATCAGTTGCTTTCCTCACGAAGAAGGTTTAGTGCAGCAACTTGAAACCTTCCTTGTTTGTGTAGTCTAACAAGATGTACAACTTACTAGTTTCGCTTCATTTGCAAAGCAGTTTGTTTAGAAAACAAACATCTTCATTGCCGAACACTGTACTGGGTGAAATAACCTAGTTCGGTTCTAGGAATCAGTTGCTTTCCTACGAAGAAGGTTTAGTGCAGTAAGTTCAAACATTTCTAGTTAGTGTAATCTAGGAACATGTACAAATTAGTAGTTTCACTTCATTTCTAAAGCAGTTGGTTTAGAAAACATACATCTTCATTGGAGACACTGTACTGTGTGAAGTAAGCTAGTTCGGTTCTAGGAATCAGTTGCTTTCCTACAAAGAATGTTTTGTGCAACAACTTCAAACCTTCCTTGTTTGTGTAGTCTAAAAGATGTACAACTTACTAGTTTCTCTTCATTTCTAAAGTAGTTTCTTTAGAAAACAAACATCTTCATTGCCCTACACTGTACTGGGTGAAATAAGCTAGTTTGGTTCTAGGAATCAGTTCCTTTCCTCGAAGAAGGTTTAGTGCAGCAAGTTCAAACATTTCTAGTTAGTGTAATCTAACAAGATGTACAATTTAGTAGTTTCACTTCATTTCTAAAGTAGTTTATTTAGAAAACATACATCTTCATTGCCAAACACTGTTCTGTGTGAAATAAGTTAGTTCGGTTCTAGGAATCAGTTGCTTTCCCTACGAAGAAGATTTAGTGCAGCAACTTTAAACCTTCCTTGTTTGTGTAGTCTAACAAGATGTACATCTTAGCCGTTTAGCTTCATTTGTAAAGTAGTTTGTTTAGAAAACAAATATCTTCATTGCCTAACACAGTACTGTGTGAAATAAGCTAGTTCGATTCTAGGAATCAGTTGCTTTCCCTCTGAAGAAGGTTTAGTGCAGCAAGATTCAAACATTTCTAGTTAGTGTAATCTAAGAATATGTACAAATTAGTAGTATCACTTCATTTCTAAAGTAGTTTGTTTAGAAAACAAACATTTTCATTGCCGAACACTGTACTGTGTGAAATAAGCTTAGTTCGGTTCTAGGAATCAGTTGCTTTCCTACGAAGAAGGTTTAGTGCAGCAACTTGAAACCTTCCTTGCTTGTGTAGTGTAACAAGATGTACAACTTACTAGTTTCGCTTCATTTGTAAGGTAGTTTGTTTAGAAAACAAACATCTTCATTGCCGAACACTGTACTGTGTGAAATAAGCTAGTTGGTTCTAGGAATCAGTTGGTTTCCTACGAAGTAGGTTTAGTGCAGCAAGTTCAAACTTTTTCTAGTTAGTGTAATCTAACAAGATGTACAACATACTAGATTCGCTTCATAACAAAAGTAGTTTCTTTCAAAAACAAACATCTTCATTGCCAAAAACTGTACTGTGTGAAATAAGTTAGTTCGGTTCTAGGAATCAGTTGCTTTCCTACGAAGAATATTTAGTGGAGCAACTTCAAACCTTCCTTGTTTGTGTACTCTAACAAGATGTACAACTTACTAGTTTCGCTTCATTTGTAAAGTAGTTTGTTTAGAAAACAAACATCATCATTGCCGAACACTGTACTGTGTGAAATAAGCTAGTTCGGTTCTAGGAATCAGTTGCTTTCCTATGAAGAAGGTTTAGTGCAGTAAGTTCAAACATTTCTAGTTAGTGTAATCTAAGAATATGTACAAATTAGTAGTTTCGCTTCATTTCTAAAGCAGTTTGTTTAGAAAACATACATCTTCATTGCCGAAAACTGTACTGTGTGAAATAAGCTGGTTCGATTGTAGGAATCAGTTGCTTTCCTACGAAGAAGGTTTAGTGCAGCAAGTTCAAACTTTTCTAGTTAGTGTAGTCTAAGAAGATGTACAACTTAGTAGTTTCACTTCATTTCTAAAGCAGTTTGTTTAGAAAACATACATCTTCATTGCTGAAAACTGTACTGTGTGAAATGAGTTAGTTCGGTTGTAGGAATCAGTTGCTTTCCTACGAAGAAGGTTTAGTGCAGCAACTTCAAACATTTCTAGTTAGTGTAATCTAAGAATATGTACAAATTAGTAGTTTAAACTTCATTTCTAAAGCAGTTTGTTTTAGAAAACATACATCTTCATTGCCGAAACTGTACTGTGTGAAGTAAGTTAGTTCGGTTCTAGGAATCAGTTGCTTTCCTACGAAGAAAGTTTAGTGCAGAAATTCAAATCTTCCTGGTTTGTGTAGTATAACAAGATGTACAACTTACTAGTTTCGCTTCATTTGTAAAAAGCTGTTTAGAAAACAAACATCTTCATTGCCAAACACTGTACTGTGTGACATAAGCTAGTTCGTTTCTAGGAATCAGTTTCTTTCCTACGGTTAAGAAGGTTTAGTGCAGCAACTTCAAACTTTTCTAGATAGTGTAGTCTAACAAGATGTACAACTTATTAGTTCCACTTCATTTCTAAAGCAGTTTGTTTAAAAACAAACATCTTCATTGCCGAACACTGTACTGTGTGAAATAAGCTGGTTCGGTTCTAGGAATCAGTTGCTTTCTTACGAAGAAGGTTTAGTGCAGCAAGTTCAAACTTTTCAAAGTTAGTGTAGTCTAACAAGATGTACAACTTAGTAATTTCAGTTCATTTCTAAAGTAGTTTGTTTAGAAAACAAACATCTTCATTGCCAAAATCTGTACTGTCTGAAATAAGTTAGTTCGATTCTAGGAATCAGTTGCTTTCCTATGAAGAAAGTTTAGTGCAGCAACTTCAAACCTTCCTTGTTTGTGTAGTATAACAAGATGTACAACTTACTAGTTTCGCTTCATTTGTAAAGTAGTTTGTTTAGAAAACAAACATCTTCATTGCCGAACACTGTACTGTGTGAAATAAGCTAGTTCGGTTCTCGGACTCAGTTGCTTTCCTACTAAGAAGGTTTAGTTCAATAAGTTCAAACTTTTCTAGTTAGTGTAATCTAAGAAGATGTACAAATTAGTAGTTTCGCTTCATTTCTCAAGCAGTTGGTTTACAAAACATACATGTTCATTTGCGACACTGTAGTGTGTGAAGTAAGCTAGTTCGGTTCTAGGAATCAGTTCCTTTCCTACGAAGAAGGTTTAGTGCAGCAAGTTCAAACTTTTCTACTTAGTGTAATCTAACAAGATGTACAAGTTAGTAGTTTCACTTCATTTCTAAAGCAGTTTGTTTAGAAAACATACATCTTCATTGCCGAAAACTGTACTGTGTGAAATAAGTTAGTTCGGTTCTAGGAATCAGTTGCTTTCCTACGAAGAAAGTTTAGTGCAGAAATTCAAATCTTCCTGGTTTGTGTAGTATAACAAGATGTACAACTTACTAGTTTCGCTTCATTTGTAAAGCAGTTTGTTTAGAAAACAAACATCTTCATTGCCGAAGACTGTACTGTGTGACATAAGCTAGTTCGTTTCTAGGAATCAGTTTCTTTCCTACGAAGAAGGTTTAGTGCAGCAACTTCAAACTTTTCTAGATAGTGTAGTCTAACAAGATGTACAACTTAGTAGTTCCACTTCATTTCTAAAGCAGTTTGTTTAGAAAACAAACATCTTCATTGCCGAACACTGTACTGTGTGAAATAAGCTAGTTCGGTTCTAGGAATCAGTTGCTTTCTTACGAAGAAGGTTTAGTGCACCAAGTTCAAACTTTTCAAAGTTAGTGTAGTCTAACAAGATGTACAACTTAGTAATTTCAGTTCATTTCTAAAGTAGTTTGTTTAGAAAACAAACATCTTCATTGCCAAAATCTGTACTGTCTGAAATAAGTTAGTTCGATTCTAGGAATCAGTTGCTTTCCTATGAAGAAAGTTTAGTGCAGCAACTTCAAACCTTCCTTGTTTGTGTGGTCTAACAAGATGTACAACTTACTAGTTTCGCTTCATTTCTAAAGCAGTTTGTTTAGAAAACATACATCTTCATTGCCGAAAACTGTACTGTGTGAAATGAGTTAGTTCGGTTGTAGGAATCAGTTGCTTTCCTACGAATAAGGTTTAGTGCAGCAACTTCAAACATTCCTAGTTAGTGTAATCTAAGAAGATGTACAAATTAGTAGTTTCGCTTCATTTCTAAAGCAGTTTGTTTAGAAAACATACATCTTCATTGCCGAAAACTGTACTGTGTGAAATGAGTTAGTTCGGTTGTAGGAATCAGTTGCTTTCCTACGAAGAAGGTTTAGTGCAGCAACTTCAAACATTTCTTGTTAGTGTAATCTAAGAATATGTACAAATTAGTAGTTTCGCTTCATTTCTAAAGCAGTTTGTTTAGAAAACATACATCTTCATTGCCGAAAACTGTACTGTGTGAAATAAGTTAGTTCGGTTCTAGGAATCAGTTGCTTTCCTACGAAGAAAGTTTAGTGCAGAAATTCAAATCTTCCTGGTTTGTGTAGTATAACAAGATGTACAACTTACTAGTTTCGCTTCATTTGTAAAGCAGTTTGTTTAGAAAACAAACATCTTCATTGCCAAACACTGTACTGTGTGACATAAGCTAGTTCGTTTCTAGGAATCAGTTTCTTTCCCTCTGAAGAAGGTTTAGTGCAGCAACTTCAAACTTTTCTAGATAGTGTAGTCTAACAAGATGTACAACTTATTAGTTCCACTTCATTTCTAAAGCAGTTTGTTTAAAAAACAAACATCTTCATTGCCGAACACTGTACTGTGTGAAATAAGCTAGTTCGGTTCTAGGAATCAGTTGCTTTCTTACGAAGAAGGTTTAGTGCAGCAAGTTCAAACTTTTCAAAGTTAGTGTAGTCTAACAAGATGTACAACTTAGTAATTTCAGTTCATTTCTAAAGTAGTTTGTTTAGAAAACATACATCTTCATTGCCAAAATCTGTACTGTCTGAAATAAGTTAGTTCGATTCTAGGAATCAGTTGCTTTCCTATGAAGAAAGTTTAGTGCAGCAACTTCAAACCTTCCTTGTTTGTGTAGTATAACAAGATGTACAACTTACGAGTTTCGCTTCATTTGTAAAGTAGTTTGTTTAGAAAACAAACATCTTCATTGCCGAACACTGTACTGTGTGAAATAAGCTAGTTCGGTTCTAGGAATCAGTTGCTTTCCTACGAAGAAGGTTTAGTGCAGCAACTTCAAACTTTTCTACTTAGTGTAATCTAACAAGATGTACAACTTACTAGATTCGCTTCATATCTAAAGTAGTTTCTTTCAAAAAGAAACATCTTCATTGCCGAAAACTGTACTGTGTGAAATAAGTTAGTTTGGTTCTAGGAATCAGTTGCTTTCCTACGAAGAAAGGTTAGTGCAGCAACTTGAAACCTTCCTTGTATGTGTAGTCTAACAAGATGTACAACTTACTAGTTTCGCTTCATTTGTAAAGTAGTTTGTTTAGAAAACAAACATCTTTATTGCCGAACACTGTACTGTGTGAAATAAGCTAGTTCGGTTCTCGGAATCAGTTGCTTTCCTACTAAGAAGGTTTAGTTCAATAAGTTCAAACATTTCTAGTTAGTGTAATCTAAGAAGATGTACAAATTAGTAGTTTCGCTTCATTTCTCAAGCAGTTGGTTTACAAAACATACATGTTCATTTGCGACACTGTAGTGTGTGAAGTAAGCTACTTCGGTTCTAGGAATCAGTTCCTTTCCTACGAAGAAGGTTTAGTGCAGCAAGTTCAAACTTTTCTACTTAGTGTAATCTAACAAGATGTACAAGTTAGTAGTTTCACTTCATTTCTAAAGCAGTTTGTTTAGAAAACATACATCTTCATTGTCGAAAACTGTACTGTGTGAAATAAGTTAGTTTGGTTGTAGGAATCAGTTGCTTTCCTACGAAGAAAGTTTAGTGCAGCAACTTCAAACATTTCTACTTACTGTAATCTAACAAGATGTACAACTTAGTACTTTTACTTCATTTCTAAAGCAGTTTGTTTAGAAAACATCCATCTTCATTGCCGAACACTGTACCGTGTGAAATAAGTTAGTTCAGTTCTAGGAATCAGTTGCTTTCCTAAGAAGAAGGTTTAGTGCAGCAACTTCAAACCTTCCTCTTTGTGTAGTCTAACAAGATGTACAACTTACTAGTTTCTAAAGTTGTTTGTTTAGAAAACAAACTCCTTCATTGCCGAACACTGTACTGTGTGAAATAAGCTAGTTCGATTATAGGAATCAGTTGCTTTACAACGAAAAAGGTTTAGTGCAATAACTTGAAATCTTCCTTGTTTGTGTAGTCTAACAAGATATACAACTTACTAGTTTCACTTCATTTCTAAAGTAGTTTCTTTAGAAGACAAACATCTTCATTGCCGAACACTGTACTGGGTGAAATAAGCTAGTTCGGTTCTAGGAATCAGTTCCTTTCCTACGAAGAAGGTTTAGTGCAGCAACTTCAAACATTTCTAGTTCGTGTAATCTAAAAAATGTACAACTTAGGTGTTTTCCTTCTTTTCTAAAGCAGTTTGTTTAGAAAACATACATCTTCATTGTCGAACACTGTTCCGTGTGAAATAAGATAGTTCGGTTGTAGGAATCAGTTGCTTTCCCAAGAAGAAGGTTTAGTGCAGCAACTTCAAACATTTTTAGTTAGTGTAATCAAAGAAGATGTACAAATTAGTAGTATCGCTTCATTTCTAAAGTAGTTTCTTTAGAAATCATACATCTTCATTGCCGAATACTGTACTGTGTGAAATAACTTAGTTCGGTTGTAGGTATCAGTTGAGTTCCTACGAAGAAGGTTAAGTTCAGCAACTTCAAACCTTCCTTGTTTGTGTAGTCTAACAAGATGTACAACTTACTAGTTTCGCTTCATTTCTAAAGTAGTTTCTTTAGAAAACAAACATCTTCATTGTCGAACACTGTACTGTGTGAAATAAGCTAGTTCGGTTCTAGGAATCACTTGCTTTCTTACGAAGAAGGTTTAGTGCAGCAAGTTCAAACATTTCTAGTTAGTGTAATCTAAGAAGATGTACAAATTAGTAGTTTCGCTTCATTTCTAAAGTAGTTTGTTTAGAAAACAAACATCTTCATTGCCGAACACTGTACTGTGTGAAATAAGCTAGTTCGGTTCTAGGAATCAGTTGCTTTCCTACGAAGAAGGTTAAGTGCAGCAACTTCAAACCTTCCTTGTTTGTGTTGTCTAACAAGATGTACAACTTAATAGTTTCGTTTCATTTCTAAAGTAGTTTCTTTAGAAAACAAACATTTTCATTGACGAACACTGTACTGTGTGAAATAAGCTAGTTCGGTTCTAGGAATCAGTTGCTTTCCTACGAAGAAGGTTTAGTGCAGCAAGTTCAAACTTTTCTAGTTAGTGTAGTCTAACAAGATGTACAACTTAGTAGTACCACTTCATTTCTAAAGCAGTTTATTTAGAAAACATACATCTTCATTGCCCAAAACTGTACTGTGTGAAATAAGTTAGTTCGGTTGTAGGAATCAGTTGCTTTCCTACGAAGAAGGTTTAGTGCAGCAACTTCAAACATTTCTAGTTAGTGTAATCTAAGAAGATGTACAAATTAGTAGTTTCGCTTCATTTCTAAAGTAGTTTGTTTAGAAAACAAACATCTTCATTGCTGAACACTGTACTGTGTGAAATAAGCCAGTTCGGTTCTAGGAATCAGTTGTTTTCCTACGAAGAAGGTTTAGTGCAGCAACGTCAAACCTTCCTTGATGGTGTAGTCTAACAAGATGTACAACTTACTAGTTTCGCTTCATTTCTAAAGTAGTTTCTTTAGAAAACAAACATCTTCATTGCCGAACACTGTACTGTGTGAAATAAGCTAGTTAGGATCTAGGAATCACTTGCTCTCCTACGAAGAAGGTTTAGTGCAGCAAGTTCAAACTTTTCTGGTTAGTGTAATCTAACAAGATGTACACCTTAGTAGTTTCACTTCATTTCTAAAGCAGTTTCTTTAGGAAACAAACATCTTCATTGCCGAACACTGTACTGTGTGAAATAAGTTAGTTCTGTTGTAGGAATCAGTTGCTCTCCTACGAAGAAGGTTAAGTGCAGCAACTTCAAACCTTCCTTGTTTGTGTAGTATAAGAAGATGTACAACTTACTAGTTTCGCTTCATTTCTAAAGTAGTTTCTTTAGAAAACAAACATCTTCATTCCCGAACACTGTACTGTGTGAAATAAGCTAGTTCGGTTCTAGGAATCAGTTGCTTTCCTACGAAGAAGGTTTAGTGCAGCAAGTTCAAACGTTTCTAGTTAGTGTAATCTAAAAAGATGTACAACTTCGTAGTTTCACTTCATTTCTAAAGCAGTTTGTTTAGAAAACATACATATTCATTGCCAAAAACAGTATTGTGTGAAATAAGGTAGTTCGGTTGTAGAAATCAGTTGCTTTCCTACGAAGAAGGTTTAGTGCAGCAAGTTCAAACATTTTTAGTTAGTGTAATCTAAGAAGATGTACAAATTAGTAGTATCGCTTCATTTCTAAAGTAGTTTGTTTAGAAAACAAACATCTTCATTACCGAACACTGTACTGTGTGAAATAAGCTAGTTCGGTTCTAGGAATCAGTAGCTTTCCTACGAAGAAGGTTTAGTGCAGCAGGTTCAAACTTTTCTAGTTAGTGTAATCTAAGAAGATGTACAAATTAGTAGTATCACTTCATTTCTAAACAGTTTGTTTAGAAAACATACATCTCCATTGCCGAAAACTGTACTGTGTGAAATAAGTTAGTTCGGTTCTAGGAATCAGTTGCTTTCCTACGAAGAAGGTTTAGTGCAGCAACTTCAAACATTTGTAGTTAGTGAAATCTAAGAAGGTGTACAAATTAGTAGTATCGCTTCATTTCTAAAGATGTTTGTTTAGAAAACAAACATCTTCATTGCCGAACACTGTACTGTGTGAAATAAGCTAGTTCGGTTCTAGGAATCATTTGCTTTCCTACGAAGAAGGTTTAGTGCAGCAACTTCAAACCTTCCTTGATTGTGTAGTCTAACAAGATGTACAACACACTAGTTTTGCTTCATTTATAAAGCAGTTTCTTTAGAATACAAACACCTTCATTGTCGAACACTGTACTGTGTGAAATAAGCTAGTTCGGTTCTTGGAATCAGTTGCTTTCCTACGAAGAAGGTTTAGTGCAGCAAGTTCAAACTTTTATAGTTAGTGTTTCCTAACAAGATGTACAACTTAGTAGTATCGCTTCATTTCTAAAGCAGTTTGTTTAGAAAACATACATCTTCATTGCCAAACACTGTACTGTGTGAAATAACTTAGTTCGGTTTTAGGAATCAGTTGCTTTCCTACGAACAAGGTTTAGTGCAGCAACTTCAAACATTTCTAGTTAGTGTAATCTAAGAAGATGTACAAATTAGTAGTATCGCTTCATTTCTAAAGCAGTTTGTTTAGAAAACATACATCTTCATTGCCGAAAACTGTACTGTGTGAAATAAGTTAGTTCGGTTGTAGGAATCAGTTGCTTTCCTACGTAGAAGGTTTAGTGCAGCAACGTCAAACCTTCCTTGTTTGTGTAGTCTAACTAGATGTACAACTTAATAGTTTCGCTTCATTTCTAAAGTAGTTTCTTTAGAAAACAAACATTTTCATTGACGAACACTGTACTGTGTGAAATAAGCTAGTTCGGTTCTAGGAATCAGTTGCTTTCCTACGAAGAAGGTTTAGTGCAGCAATTTCAAACATTTGTAGTTAGTGTAATCTAAGAAGGTGTACAAATTAGTAGTATCGCTTCATTTCTAAAGTTGTTTGTTTGGAAAACAAACATCTTCATTGCCGAACACTGTACTGTGTGAAATAAGCTAGTTCGGTTCTAGGAATCATTTGCTTTCCTACGAAGAAGGTTTAGTGCAGCAACTTCAAACCTTCCTTGATTGTGTAGTCTAACAAGATGTACAACACACTAGTTTTGCTTCATTTATAAAGTAGTTCCTTTAGAAAACAAACATCTTCATTGCCGAACACTGTACTGTGTGAAATAAGCTAGTTCGGTTCTAGGAATCAGTTTCTTTCCTACGAAGAAGGTTTAGTGCAGCAACTTCAAACCTTCCTTGATTGTGTAGTCTAACAACATGTACACACTTACTAGTTTCGCTTCAGTTCTAAAGCAGTTTGTTTAGAAAACATACATCTTCATTGCCGAAAACTGTACTGTGTGAAATGAGTTAGTTCGGTTGTAGGAATCAGTTGCTTTCCTACGAAGAAGGTTTAGTGCAGCAAGTACAAACTTTTCTGGTTAGTGTAATCTAACAAGTTGTACAACTTCGTAGTTTCACTTCATTTCTAAAGCAGTTTGTTTAGAAAACATACATCTTCATTGTCGAAAACTGTACTGTGTGAAATAAGATAGTTCGGTTGTAGGAATCAGTTGCTTTCCTACGAAGAAGGTTTAGTGCAGCAACTTCAAACATTTTTAGTTAGTGTAATCAAAGAAGATGTACAAATTAGTAGTATCGCTTCATTTCTACAGTAGTTTCTTTAGAAATCATACATCTTCATTGCCGAATACTGTACTGTGTGAAATAACTTAGTTCGGTTGTAGGTATCAGTTGAGTTCCTACGAAGAAGGTTAAGTTCAGCAACTTCAAACCTTCCTTGTTTGTGTAGTCTAACAAGATGTACAACTTACTAGTTTCGCTTCATTTCTGAAGTAGTTTCTTTAGAAAACAAACATCTTCATTGTCGAACACTGTACTGTGTGAAATAAGCTAGTTCGGTTCTAGGAATCAGTTGCTTTGTTACGAAGAAGGTTTAGTGCAGCAAGTTCAAACATTTCTAGTTAGTGTAATCTAAGAAGATGTACAAATTAGTAGTTTCGCTTCATTTCTAAAGTAGTTTGTTTAGAAAACAAACATCTTCATTGCCGAACACTGTACTGTGTGAAATAAGCTAGTTCGGTTCTAGGAATCAGTTGCTTTCCTACGAAGAAGGTTAAGTGCAGCAACTTCAAACCTTCCTTGTTTGTGTTGTCTAACAAGATGTACAACTTAATAGTTTCGTTTCATTTCTAAAGTAGTTTCTTTAGAAAACAAACATTTTCATTGACGAACACTGTACTGTGTGAAATAAGCTAGTTCGGTTCTAGGAATCAGTTGCTTTCCTACGAAGAAGGTTTAGTGCAGCAAGTTCAAACTTTTCTAGTTAGTGTAGTCTAACAAGATGTACAACTTAGTAGTTTCACTTCATTTCTAAAGCAGTTTGTTTAGAAAACATACATCTTCATTGCCGAAAACTGTACTGTGTGAAATGAGTTAGTTCGGTTGTAGGAATCAGTTGCTTTCCTACGAAGAAGGTTTAGTGCAGCAACTTCAAACATTTCTAGTTAGTGTAATCTAAGAATATGGACAAATTATTAGTTTCGCTTCATTTCTAAAGCAGTTTGTTTAGAAAACATACATCTTCATTGCCGAAAACTGTACTGTGTGAAATAAGTTAGTTCGGTTCTAGGAATCAGTTGCTTTCCTACGAAGAAAGTTTAGTGCAGCAACTTCAAATCTTCCTGGTTTGTGTAGTATAACAAGATGTACAACTTACTAGTTTCGCTTCATTTGTAAAGCAGTTTGTTTAGAAAACAAACATCTTCATTGCCGAAGACTGTACTGTGTGACATAAGCTAGTTCGTTTCTAGGAATCAGTTTCTGTCCTACGAAGAAGGTTTAGTGCAGCAACTTCAAACTTTTCTAGATAGTGTAGTCTAACAAGATGTACAACTTAGTAGTTCCACTTCATTTCTAAAGCAGTTTGTTTAGAAAACAAACATCTTCATTGCCGAACACTGTACTGTGTGAAATAAGCTAGTTCGGTTCTAGGAATCAGTTGCTTTCTTACGAAGAAGGTTTAGTGCAGCAAGTTCAAACTTTTCAAAGTTAGTGTAGTCTAACAAGATGTACAACTTAGTAATTTCAGTTCATTTCTAAAGTAGTTTGTTTAGAAAACAAACATCTTCATTGCCAAAATCTGTACTGTCTGAAATAAGTTAGTTCGATTCTAGGAATCAGTTGCTTTCCTATGAAGAAAGTTTAGTGCAGCAACTTCAAACCTTCCTTGTTTGTGTGGTCTAACAAGATGTACAACTTACTAGTTTCGCTTCATTTCTAAAGCAGTTTGTTTAGAAAACATACATCTTCATTGCCGAAAACTGTACTGTGTGAAATGAGTTAGTTCGGTTGTAGGAATCAGTTGCTTTCCTACGAATAAGGTTTAGTGCAGCAACTTCAAACATTCCTAGTTAGTGTAATCTAAGAAGATGTACAAATTAGTAGTTTCGCTTCATTTCTAAAGCAGTTTGTTTAGAAAACATACATCTACATTGCCGAAAACTGTACTGTGTGAAATGAGTTAGTTCGGTTGTAGGAATCAGTTGCTTTCCTACGAAGAAGGTTTAGTGCAGCAACTTCAAACATTTCTTGTTAGTGTAATCTAAGAATATGTACAAATTAGTAGTTTCGCTTCATTTCTAAAGCAGTTTGTTTTAGAAAACATACATCTTCATTGCCAAAACTGTACTGTGTGAAATAAGTTAGTTCGGTTCTAGGAATCAGTTGCTTTCCTCTGAAGAAAGTTTAGTGCAGAAATTCAAATCTTCCTGGTTTTGTGTAGTATAACAAGATGTACAACTTACTAGTTTTCGCTTCATTTGTAAAGCAGTTTGTTTAGAAAACAAACATCTTCATTGCCAAACACTGTACTGTGTGACATAAGCTAGTTCGTTTCTAGGAATCAGTTTCTTTCCTACGAAGAAGGTTTAGTGCAGCAACTTCAAACTTTTCTAGATAGTGTAGTCTAACAAGATGTACAACTTATTAGTTCCACTTCATTTCTAAAGCAGTTTGTTTAAAAAACAAACATCTTCATTGCCGAACACTGTACTGTGTGAAATAAGCTAGTTCGGTTCTAGGAATCAGTTGCTTTCTTACGAAGAAGGTTTAGTGCAGCAAGTTCAAACTTTTCAATGTTAGTGTAGTCTAACAAGATGTACAACTTAGTAATTTCAGTTCATTTCTAAAGTAGTTTGTTTAGAAAACAAACATCTTCATTGCCAAAATCTGTACTGTCTGAAATAAGTTAGTTCGATTCTAGGAATCAGTTGCTTTCCTATGAAGAAAGTTTAGTGCAGCAACTTCAAACCTTCCTTGTTTGTGTAGTATAACAAGATGTACAACTTACTAGTTTCACTTCATTTGTAAAGTAGTTTGTTTAGAAAACAAACATCTTCATTGCCGACACTGTACTGTGTGAAATAAGCTAGTTCTGTTCTAGGAATCAGTTGCTTTCCCTACGAAGAAGGTTTAGTGCAGCAACTTCAAACTTTTCTACTTAGTGTAATCTAACAAGATGTACAACTTACTAGATTCGCTTCATATCTAAAGTAGTTTCTTTCAAAAAGAAACATCTTCTTTGCTGAAAACTGTACTGTGTGAAATAAGTTAGTTTGGTTCTAGGAATCAGTTGCTTTCCTACGAAGAAAGGTTAGTGCAGCAACTTGAAACGTTCCTTGTATGTGTAGTCTAACAAGATGTACAACTTACTAGTTTCGCTTCATTTGTAAAGTAGTTTGTTTAGAAAACAAACATCTTCATTGCCGAACACTGTACTGTGTGAAATAAGCTAGTTCGGTTCTCGGACTCAGTTGCTTTCCTACTAAGAAGGTTTAGTTCAATAAGTTCAAACTTTTCTAGTTAGTGTAATCTAAGAAGATGTACAAATTAGTAGTTTCGCTTCATTTCTCAAGCAGTTGGTTTACAAAACATACATGTTCATTTGCGACACTGTAGTGTGTGAAGTAATCTAGTTCGGTTCTAGGAATCAGTTCCTTTCCTACGAAGAAGGTTTAGTGCAGCAAGTTCAAACTTTTCTACTTAGTGTAATCTAACAAGATGTACAAGTTAGTAGTTTCACTTCATTTCTAAAGCAGTTTGTTTAGAAAACATACATCTTCATTGCCGAAAACTGTACTGTGTGAAATAAGTTAGTTCGGTTCTAGGAATCAGTTGCTTTCCTACGAAGAAAGTTTAGTGCAGAAATTCAAATCTTCCTGGTTTGTGTAGTATAACAAGATGTACAACTTACTAGTTTCGCTTCATTTGTAAAGCAGTTTGTTTAGAAAACAAACATCTTCATTGCCGAAGACTGTACTGTGTGACATAAGCTAGTTCGTTTCTAGGAATCAGTTTCTTTCCTACGAAGAAGGTTTAGTGCAGCAACTTCAAACTTTTCTAGATAGTGTAGTCTAACAAGATGTACAACTTAGTAGTTCCACTTCATTTCTAAAGCAGTTTGTTTAGAAAACAAACATCTTCATTGCGAACACTGTACTGTGTGAAATAAGCTAGTTCGGTTCTAGGAATCAGTTGCTTTCTTACGAAGAAGGTTTAGTGCAGCAAGTTCAAACTTTTCAAAGTTAGTGTAGTCTAACAAGATGTACAACTTAGTAATTTCAGTTCATTTCTAAAGTAGTTTGTTTAGAAAACAAACATCTTCATTGCCAAAATCTGTACTGTCTGAAATAAGTTAGTTCGATTCTAGGAATCAGTTGCTTTCCTATGAAGAAAGTTTAGTGCAGCAACTTCAAACCTTCCTTGTTTGTGTAGTCTAACAAGATGTACAACTTACTAGTTTCGCTTCATTTCTAAAGCAGTTTGTTTAGAAAACAAACATCTTCATTGCCGAAACTGTACTGTGTGAAATGAGTTAGTTCGGTTGTAGGAATCAGTTGCTTTCCTACGAATAAGGTTTAGTTCAGCAACTTCAAACATTCAAAGTAAGTGAAATCTAACAAGATGTAAAAATTAGTAGTTTCGCTTCATTTCTAAAGCAGTTTGTTTAGAAAACATACATCTTCATTGCGAAAACTGTACTGTGTGAAATGAGTTAGTTCGGTTGTAGGAATCAGTTGCTTTCCCTACGAAGAAGGTTTAGTGCAGCAACTTCAAACATTTCTTGTTAGTGTAATCTAAGAATATGTACAAATTAGTAGTTTCGCTTCATTTCTAAAGCAGATTGTTTAGAAAACATACATCTTCATTGCGAAAACTGTACTGTGTGAAATAAGTTAGTTCGGTTCTAGGAATCAGTTGCTTTCCCTCTGAAGAAAGTTTAGTGCAGAAATTCAAATCTTCCTGGTTTGTGTAGTATAACAAGATGTACAACTTACTAGTTTCGCTTCATTTGTAAAGCAGTTTGTTTAGAAAACAAACATCTTCATTGCCAAACACTGTACTGTGTGACATAAGCTAGTTCGTTTCTAGGAATCAGTTTCTTTCCTACGAAGAAGGTTTAGTGCAGCAACTTCAAACTTTTTCTAGATAGTGTAGTCTAACAAGATGTACAACTTATTAGTTCCACTTCATTTCTAAAGCAGTTTGTTTAAAAAACAAACATCTTCATTGCCGAACACTGTACTGTGTGAAATAAGCTAGTTCGGTTCTAGGAATCAGTTGCTTTCTTACGAAGAAGGTTTAGTGCAGCAAGTTCAAACTTTTCAAAGTTAGTGTAGTCTAACAAGATGTACAACTTAGTAATTTCAGTTCATTTCTAAAGTAGTTTGTTTAGAAAACATACATCTTCATTGCCAAAATCTGTACTGTCTGAAATAAGTTAGTTCGATTCTAGGAATCAGTTGCTTTCCTATGAAGAAAAGTTTAGTGCAGCAACTTCAAACCTTCCTTGTTTGTGTAGTATAACAAGATGTACAACTTACTAGTTTCGCTTCATTTGTAAAGTAGTTTGTTTAGAAAACAAACATCTTCATTGCCGAACACTGTACTGTGTGAAATAAGCTAGTTCGGTTCTAGGAATCAGTTGCTTTCCTACGAAGAAGCTTTAGTGCAGCAAGTTCAAACTTTTCTACTTAGTGTAATCTAACAAGATGTACAACTTACTAGATTCGCTTCATATCTAAAGTAGTTTCTTTCAAAAACAAACATCTTCATTGCCGAAAACTGTACTGTGTGAAATAAGTTAGTTCGGTTCTAGGAATCAGTTGCTTTCCTACGAAGATTTAGTGCAGCAACTTCAAACCTTCCTTGTTTGTGTAGTCTAACAAGATGTACAACTTACTAGTTTCGCTTCATTTGTAAAGTAGTTTGTTTAGAAAACAAACATCTTTATTGCCGAACACTGTACTGTGTGAAATAAGCTAGTTCGGTTCTCGGAATCAGTTGCTTTCCTACTAAGAAGGTTTAGTTCAATAAGTTCAAACATTTCTAGTTAGTGTAATCTAAGAAGATGTACAAATTAGTAGTTTCACTTCATTTCTAAAGCAGTTTGGTTTACAAAACATACATCTTCATTTGCGACACTGTACTGTGTGAAATAAGCTAGTTGGTTCTAGGAATCAGTTCCTTTCCTCTACAAAGAAGGTTTAGTGCAGCAAGTTCAAACTTTTCTACTTAGTGTAATCTAACAAGATGTACAAGTTAGTAGTTTCACTTCATTTCTAAAGCAGTTTGTTTAGAAAACATACATCTTCATTGTCGAAAACTGTACTGTGTGAAATAAGTTAGTTTGGTTGTAGGAATCAGTTGCTTTCCTACGAAGAAAGTTTAGTGCAGCGACTTCAAACATTTCTACTTACTGTAATCTAACAAGATGTACAACTTAGTAGTTTTACTTCATTTCTAAAGCAGTTTGTTTAGAAAACATCCATCTTCATTGCCGAACACTGTACCGTGTGAAATAAGTTAGTTCAGTTCTAGGAATCAGTTGCTTTCCTAAGAAGAAGGTTTAGTGCAGCAACTTCAAACCTTCCTCGTTTGTGTAGTCTAACAAGATGTACAACTTACTAGTTTCTAAAAGTTGTTTGTTTAGAAAACAAACATCTTCATTGCCGAACACTGTACTGTGTGAAATAAGCTAGTTCGATTCTAGGAATCAGTTGCTTTACAACGAAAAAGGTTTAGTTTAGTGCAATAACTTGAAATCTTCCTTGTTTGTGTAGTCTAACAAGATGTACAACTTACTAGTTTCACTTCATTTCTAAAGTAGTTTCTTTAGAAAACAAACATCTTCATTGCGAACACTGTACTGGGTGAAATAAGCTAGTTCGGTTCTAGGAATCAGTTCCTTTCCTACGAAGAAGGTTTAGTGCAGCAACTTCAAACATTTCTAGTTCGTGTAATCTAAAAAGATGTACAACTTAGGTAGTTTCCTTCATTTCTAAAGCAGTTTGTTTAGAAAACATACATCTTCATTGCCGAACACTGTACTGTGTGAAATAAGATAGTTCGGTTGTAGGAATCAGTTGCTTTCCCAAGAAGAAGGTTTAGTGCAGCAACTTCAAACATTTTTAGTTAGTGTAATCAAAGAAGATGTACAAATTAGTAGTATCGCTTCATTTCTAAAGTAGTTTCTTTAGAAAACAAACATCTTCATTGCCGAATACTGTACTGTGTGAAATAAGCTAGTTCGGTTGTAGGAATCAGTTGCTTTCCTCTGAAGAAGGTTAAGTGCAGCAACTTCAAACCTTCCTTGTTTGTGTAGTCTAACAAGATGTACAACTTACTAGTTTCGCTTCATTTCTAAAGTAGTTTCTTTAGAAAACAAACATCTTCATTGTCGAACACTGTACTGTGTGAAATAAGCTAGTTCGGTTCTAGGAATCAGTTGCTTTCTTACGAAGAAGGTTTAGTGCAGCAAGTTCAAACATTTCTAGTTAGTGTAATCTAACAAGATGTACAAATTAGTAGTTTCGCTTCATTTCTAAAGTAGTTTGTTTAGAAAACAAACATCTTCATTGCCGAACACTGTACTGTGTGAAATAAGCTAGTTCGGTTCTAGGAATCAGTTGCTTTCCTACGAAGAAGGTTAAGTGCAGCAACTTCAAACCTTCCTTGTTTGTGTAATCTAACAAGATGTACAACTTAATAGTTTCGTTTCATTTCTAAAGTAGTTTCTTTAGAAAACAAACATCTTCATTGCGAACACTGTACTGTGTGAAATAAGCTAGTTCGGTTCTAGGAATCAGTTGCTTTCCTACGAAGAAGGTTTAGTGCAGCAAGTTCAAACTTTTCTAGTTAGTGTAGTCTAACAAGATGTACAACTTAGTAGTACCACTTCATTTCTAAAGCAGTTTATTTAGAAAACATACATCTTCATTGCCCAAAACTGTACTGTGTGAAATAAGTTAGTTCGGTTGTAGGAATCAGTTGCTTTCCTACGAAGAAGGTTTAGTGCAGCAACTTCAAACATTTCTAGTTAGTGTAATCTAAGAAGATGTACAAATTAGTAGTTTCGCTTCATTTCTAAAGTAGTTTGTTTAGAAAACAAACATCTTCATTGCCGAACACTGTACTGTGTGAAATAAGCCAGTTCGGTTCTAGGAATCAGTTGTTTTCCTACGAAGAAGGTTTAGTGCAGCAACTTCAAACCTTCCTTGATGGTGTAGTCTAACAAGATGTACAACTTACTAGTTTCGCTTCATTTCTAAAGTAGTTTCTTTAGAAAACAAACATCTTCATTGCCGAACACTGTACTGTGTGAAATAAGCTAGTTCGGATCTAGGAATCACTTGCTTTCCTACGAAGAAGGTTTAGTGCAGCAAGTTCAAACTTTTCTGGTTAGTGTAATCTAACAAGATGTACACCTTAGTAGTTTCACTTCATTTCTAAAGCAGTTTCTTTAGGAAACAAACATCTTCATTGCCGAACACTGTACTGTGTGAAATAAGTTAGTTCTGTTGTAGGAATCAGTTGCTCTCCTACGAAGAAGGTTAAGTGCAGCAACTTCAAACCTTCCTTGTTTGTGTAGTCTAACAAGATGTACAACTTACTAGTTTCGCTTCATTTCTAAAGTAGTTTCTTTAGAAAACAAACATCTTCATTGCCGAACACTGTACTGTGTGAAATAAGCTAGTTCGGTTCTAGGAATCAGTTGCTTTCCTACGAAGAAGGTTTAGTGCAGCAAGTTCAAACTTTTCTAGTTAGTGTAATCTAAAAAGATGTACAACTTCGTAGTTTCACTTCATTTCTAAAGCAGTTTGTTTAGAAAACATACATCTTCATTGCCAATAACTGTACTGTGTGAAATAAGTTAGTTCGGTTGTAGGAATCAGTTGCTTTCCTACGAAGAAGGTTTAGTGCAGCAAGTTCAAACATTTCTAGTTAGTGTAATCTAAGAAGATGTACAAATTAGTAGTATCGCTTCATTTCTAAAGTAGTTTGTTTAGAAAACAAACATCTTCATTGCCGAACACTGTACTGTGTGAAATAAGCTAGTTCGGTTCTAGGAATCAGTTGCTTTCCTACGAAGAAGGTTTAGTGCAGCAACTTCAAACTTTTCTAGTTAGTGTAATCTAAGAAGATGTACAAATTAGTAGTATCACTTCATTTCTAAAAGTAGTTTGTTTAGAAAACATACATCTTCATTGCCGAAAACTGTACTGTGTGAAATAAGTTAGTTCGGTTGTAGGAATCAGTTGCTTTCCTACGAAGAAGGTTTAGTGCAGCAACTTCAAACATTTCTAGTTAGTGTAATCTAAGAAGATGTACAAATTAGTAGTATCGCTTCATTTCTAAAGTTGTTTGTTTAGAAAACAAACATCTTCATTGCCGAACACTGTACTGTGTGAAATAAGCTAGTTCGGTTCTAGGAATCATTTGCTTTCCTACGAAGAAGGTTTAGTGCAGCAACTTCAAACCTTCCTTGATTGTGTAGTCTAACAAGATGTACAACACACTAGTTTTGCTTCATTTCTAAAGTAGTTTCTTTAGAAAACAAACATCTTCATTGCGAACACTGTACTGTGTGAAATAAGCTAGTTCGGTTCTAGGAATCAGTTGCTTTCCTACGAAGAAGGTTTAGTGCAGCAAGTTCAAACTTTTTAGTTAGTGTAATCTAACAAGATGTACAACTTAGTAGTATCGCTTCATTTCTAAAGCAGTTTGTTTAGAAAACATACATCTTCATTGCCAAACACTGTACTGTGTGAAATAAGTTAGTTCGGTTTTAGGAATCAGTTGCTTTCCCTACGAAGAAAGGTTTAGTGCAGCAACTTCAAACATTTCTAGTTAGTGTAATCTAACAAGATGTACAAATTAGTAGTATCGCTTCATTTCTAAAGCAGTTTGTTTAGAAAACAAACATCTTCATTGCCGAAAACTGTACTGTGTGAAATAAGTTAGTTCGGTTGTAGGAATCAGTTGCTTTCCTACGAAGAAGGTTTAGTGCAGCAACTTCAAACCTTCCTTGTTTGTGTAGTCTAACAAGATGTACAACTTACTAGTTTCGCTTCATTTCTAAAGTAGTTTCTTTAGAAAACAAACATCTTCATTGCCGAACACTGTACTGTGTGAAATAAGCTAGTTCGGTTCTAGGAATCAGTTGCTTTCCTACGAAGAAGGTTTAGTGCAGCAAGTTCAAACTTTTCTAGTTAGTGTAATCTAAGAAGATGTACAAATTAGTAGTATCGCTTCATTTCTAAAGTTGTTTGTTTAGAAAACAAACATCTTCATTGCCGAACACTGTACTGTGTGAAATAAGCTAGTTCGGTTCTAGGAATCAGTTGCTTTCCTACGAAGAAGGTTTAGTGCAGCAACTTCAAACCTTCCTTGATTGTGTAGTCTAACAAGATGTACAAATTACTAGTTTCGCTTCATTTCTAAAGTAGTTTCTTTAGAAAACAAACATCTTCATTGCCGAACACTGTACTGTGTGAAATAAGCTAGTTCGGTTCTAGGAATCAGTTGCTTTCCTACGAAGAAGGTTTAGTGCAGCAACTTCAAACCTTCCTTGATTGTGTAGTCTAACAAGATGTACAACTTACTAGTTTCGCTTCATTTGTAAAGTAGTTTGTTTAGAAAACAAACATCTTCATTGCCGAAAACTGTACTGTGTGAAATAAGTTAGTTCGGTTCTAGGAATCAGTTGCTTTCCTACGAAGAAGCTGTAGTGCAGCAAGTTCAAACTTTTCTAGTTAGTGTAATCTAACAAGATGTACAACTTAATAGTTTCACTTCATTTCTAAAGCAGTTTGTTTAGAAAACATACATCTTCATTGCCGAAAACTGTACTGTGTGAAATAAGCTAGTTCGGTTCTAGGAATCAGTTGCTTTCCTACGAAGAAGCTTTAGTGCAGCAAGTTCAAACATTTTTAGTTAGTGTAATCTAACAAGATGTACAAATTAGTAGTATCGCTTCATTTCTAAAGTAGTTTCTTTAGAAAACAAACATCTTCATTGCCGAACACTGTACTGTGTGAAATAAGCTAGTTCGGTTCTAGGAATCAGTTGCTTTCCTACGAAGAAGGTTTAGTGCAGCAACTTCAAACCTTCCTTGTTTGTGTAGTCTAACAAGATGTACAACTTACTAGTTTCGCTTCATTTCTAAAGTAGTTTCTTTAGAAAACAAACATCTTCATTGCCGAACACTGTACTGTGTGAAATAAGCTAGTTCGGTTCTAGGAATCAGTTGCTTTCCTACGAAGAAGGTTTAGTGCAGCAAGTTCAAACATTTCTAGTTAGTGTAATCTAAGAAGATGTACAAATTAGTAGTTTCGCTTCATTTCTAAAGTAGTTTGTTTAGAAAACAAACATCTTCATTGCCGAACACTGTACTGTGTGAAATAAGCTAGTTCGGTTCTAGGAATCAGTTGCTTTCCTACGAAGAAGGTTAAGTGCAGCAACTTCAAACCTTCCTTGTTTGTGTAGTCTAACAAGATGTACAACTTACTAGTTTCGTTTCATTTCTAAAGTAGTTTCTTTAGAAAACAAACATCTTCATTGCCGAACACTGTACTGTGTGAAATAAGCTAGTTCGGTTCTAGGAATCAGTTGCTTTCCTACGAAGAAGGTTTAGTGCAGCAAGTTCAAACTTTTCTAGTTAGTGTAGTCTAACAAGATGTACAACTTAGTAGTATCGCTTCATTTCTAAAGCAGTTTGTTTAGAAAACATACATCTTCATTGCCCAAAACTGTACTGTGTGAAATAAGTTAGTTCGGTTCTAGGAATCAGTTGCTTTCCTACAAAGAAGGTTTAGTGCAGCAACTTCAAACATTTCTAGTTAGTGTAATCTAACAAGATGTACAAATTAGTAGTTTCGCTTCATTTCTAAAGTAGTTTGTTTAGAAAACAAACATCTTCATTGCCGAACACTGTACTGTGTGAAATAAGCTAGTTCGGTTCTAGGAATCAGTTGCTTTCCTACGAAGAAGGTTAAGTGCAGCAACTTCAAACCTTCCTTGTTTGTGTAGTCTAACAAGATGTACAACTTACTAGTTTCGCTTCATTTGTAAAGTAGTTTGTTTAGAAAACAAACATCTTCATTGCCGAAAACTGTACTGTGTGAAATAAGCTATTTCGGTTCTAGGAATCAGTTGCTTTCCTATGAAGAAGCTTTAGTGCAGCAAGTTCAGACTTTTCTAGTTATTGTAATCTAACAAGATGTACAAATTTAGTAGTTTCACTTCATTTCTAAAGCAGTTTCTTTAGAAAACAAACATCTTCATTGCCGAACACTGTACTGTGTGAAATAAGTTAGTTCTGTTGTAGGAATCAGTTGCTTTCCTACGAAGAAGGTTTAGTGCAGCAACTTCAAACCTTCCTTGTTTGTGTAGTCTAACAAGATATACAACTTACTAGTTTCGCTTCATTTCTAAAGTAGTTTCTTTAGAAAACAAACATCTTCATTGCCGAGCACTGTACTGTGTGAAATAAGCTAGTTCGGTTCTAGGAATCAGTTGCTTTCCTAACAAGAAGCTTTAGTGCAGCAAGTTCAAACTTTTCTAGTTAGTGTAATCTAAAAAGATGTACAACTTAGTAGTTTCACTTCATTTCTAAAGCAGTTTGTATGGAAAACATAGATCTTCATTGCCGAAAACTGTACTGTGTGAAATGAGATAGTTCGGTTCTAGGAATCAGTTGCTTTCCTACGAAGAATGTTTAGTGCACCATCTTCAAACATTTTTTGTTAGTGTAATCTAACAAAGATGTACAAATTAGTAGTATCGCTTCATTTCTAAAGTAGTTTGTTTAGAAAACAAACATCTTCATTGCGAACACTGTACTGTGTGAAATAAGCTAGTTCGGTTCTAGGAATCAGTTGCTTTCCTACGAAGAAGGTTTAGTGCAGCAACTTCAAACTTTTCTAGTTAGTGTAATCTAACAAGATGTACAAATTAGTAGTATCGCTTCATTTCTAAAGTAGTTTGTTTAGAAAACAAACATCTTCATTGCCGAAAACTGTACTGTGTGAAATAAGTTAGTTCGGTTCTAGGAATCAGTTGCTTTCCTACGAAGAAGGTTTAGTGCAGCAACTTCAAACATTTGTAGTTAGTGTAATCTAACAAGATGTACAAATTAGTAGTATCGCTTCATTTCTAAAGTAGTTTGTTTAGAAAACAAACATCTTCATTGCCGAACACTGTACTGTGTGAAATAAGCTAGTTCGGTTCTAGGAATCAGTTGCTTTCCTACGAAGAAGGTTTAGTGCAGCAAGTTCAAACTTTTCTAGTTAGTGTAATCTAAGAAGATGTACAAATTAGTAGTATCGCTTCATTTCTAAAGTAGTTTGTTTAGAAAACAAACATCTTCATTGCCGAAAACTGTACTGTGTGAAATAAGTTAGTTCGGTTGTAGGAATCAGTTGCTTTCCTACGAAGAAGGTTTAGTGCAGCAACTTCAAACATTTGTAGTTAGTGTAATCTAAGAAGATGTACAAATTAGTAGTATCGCTTCATTTCTAAAGTAGTTTGTTTAGAAAACAAACATCTTCATTGCCGAACACTGTACTGTGTGAAATAAGCTAGTTCGGTTCTAGGAATCAGTTGCTTTCCTACGAAGAAGGTTTAGTGCAGCAAGTTCAAACTTTTCTAGTTAGTGTAATCTAACAAGATGTACAAATTAGTAGTATCGCTTCATTTCTAAAGTAGTTTGTTTAGAAAACAAACATCTTCATTGCCGAACACTGTACTGTGTGAAATAAGCTAGTTCGGTTCTAGGAATCAGTTGCTTTCCTACGAAGAAGGTTTAGTGCAGCAACTTCAAACCTTCCTTGTTTGTGTAGTCTAACAAGATGTACAACTTACTAGTTTTGCTGCATTTCTAAAGTCGTTTCATTGGAAAACAAACATCTTCATTGCCGAACACTCTACTGGGTGAAATAAGCTACTTCGGTTCTAGGAATCAGTTGCTTTCCTACGAAGAAGGTTTAGTGCAGCAAGTTCAAACTTTTCTAGTTAGTGTAATCTAACAAGATGTACAACTTAGTAGTATCGCTTCATTTCTAAAGCAGTTTGTTTAGAAAACAAACATCTTCATTGCCAAACACTGTACTGTGTGAAATAAGCTAGTTCGGTTCTAGGAATCAGTTGCTTTCCTACGAAGAAGGTTTAGTGCAGCAACTTCAAACATTTTCTAGTTAGTGTAATCTAACAAGATGTACAAATTAGTAGTATCGCTTCATTTCTAAAGTAGTTTGTTTAGAAAACAAACATCTTCATTGCCGAAAACTGTACTGTGTGAAATAAGCTAGTTCGGTTCTAGGAATCAGTTGCTTTCCTACGAAGAAGGTTTAGTGCAGCAACTTCAAACCTTTCCTTGTTTGTGTAGTCTAACAAGATGTACAACTTACTAGTTTCGCTTCATTTCTAAAGTAGTTTCTTTAGAAAACAAACATCTTCATTGCCGAACACTGTACTGTGTGAAATAAGCTAGTTCGGTTCTAGGAATCAGTTGCTTTCCTACGAAGAAGGTTTAGTGCAGCAAGTTCAAACATTTCTAGTTAGTGTAATCTAAGAAGATGTACAAATTAGTAGTATCGCTTCATTTCTAAAGTTGTTTGTTTAGAAAACAAACATCTTCATTGCCGAACACTGTACTGTGTGAAATAAGCTAGTTCGGTTCTAGGAATCAGTTGCTTTCCTACGAAGAAGGTTTAGTGCAGCAACTTCAAACCTTCCTTGTTTGTGTAGTCTAACAAGATGTACAACTTACTAGTTTCGCTTCATTTCTAAAGTAGTTTCTTTAGAAAACAAACATCTTCATTGCCGAACACTGTACTGTGTGAAATAAGCTAGTTCGGTTCTAGGAATCAGTTGCTTTCCTACGAAGAAGGTTTAGTGCAGCAACTTCAAACATTTCTAGTTAGTGTAATCTAAGAAGATGTACAAATTAGTAGTATCGCTTCATTTCTAAAGTAGTTTGTTTAGAAAACAAACATCTTCATTGCCGAACACTGTACTGTGTGAAATAAGCTAGTTCGGTTCTAGGAATCAGTTGCTTTCCTACGAAGAAGGTTTAGTGCAGCAACTTCAAACCTTTCTTGTTTGTGTAGTCTAACAAGATGTACAACTTACTAGTTTCGCTTCATTTCTAAAGTAGTTTCTTTAGAAAACAAACATCTTCATTGCCGAACACTGTACTGTGTGAAATAAGCTAGTTCGGTTCTAGGAATCAGTTGCTTTCCTACGAAGAAGGTTTAGTGCAGCAAGTTCAAACTTTTCTAGTTAGTGTAATCTAACAAGATGTACAACTTAGTAGTATCGCTTCATTTCTAAAGCAGTTTGTTTAGAAAACAAACATCTTCATTGCCGAAAACTGTACTGTGTGAAATAAGTTAGTTCGGTTCTAGGAATCAGTTGCTTTCCTACGAAGAAGGTTTAGTGCAGCAACTTCAAACATTTCTAGTTAGTGTAATCTAACAAGATGTACAAATTAGTAGTATCGCTTCATTTCTAAAGTAGTTTGTTTAGAAAACAAACATCTTCATTGCCGAACACTGTACTGTGTGAAATAAGCTAGTTCGGTTCTAGGAATCAGTTGCTTTCCTACGAAGAAGGTTTAGTGCAGCAACTTCAAACCTTTTCTTGTTTGTGTAGTCTAACAAGATGTACAACTTACTAGTTTCGCTTCATTTCTAAAGTAGTTTCTTTAGAAAACAAACATCTTCATTGCCGAACACTGTACTGTGTGTGAAATAAGCTAGTTCGGTTCTAGGAATCAGTTGCTTTCCTACGAAGAAGGTTTAGTGCAGCAAGTTCAAACCTTTCCTAGTTTGTGTAGTCTAACAAGATGTACAACTTAGTAGTTTCGCTTCATTTCTAAAGCAGTTTGTTTAGAAAACAAACATCTTCATTGCCGAACACTGTACTGTGTGAAATAAGTTAGTTCGGTTCTAGGAATCAGTTGCTTTCCTACGAAGAAGGTTTAGTGCAGCAACTTCAAACATTTCTAGTTAGTGTAATCTAAGAAGATGTACAAATTAGTAGTATCGCTTCATTTCTAAAGTAGTTTGTTTAGAAAACAAACATCTTCATTGCCGAACACTGTACTGTGTGAAATAAGCTAGTTCGGTTCTAGGAATCAGTTGCTTTCCTACGAAGAAGGTTAAGTGCAGCAACTTCAAACCTTCCTTGTTTGTGTAGTCTAACAAGATGTACAACTTACTAGTTTCGCTTCATTTCTAAAGTAGTTTCTTTAGAAAACAAACATCTTCATTGCCGAAAACTGTACTGTGTGAAATAAGCTAGTTCGGTTCTAGGAATCAGTTGCTTTCCTACGAAGAAGGTTTAGTGCAGCAACTTCAAACCTTCCTTGATTGTGTAGTCTAACAAGATGTACAACTTAGTAGTTTCGCTTCATTTCTAAAGTAGTTTCTTTAGAAAACAAACATCTTCATTGCCGAACACTGTACTGTGTGAAATAAGCTAGTTCGGTTCTAGGAATCAGTTGCTTTCCTACGAAGAAGCTTTAGTGCAGCAAGTTCAAACTTTTCTAGTTAGTGTAATCTAACAAGATGTACAACTTAGTAGTATCGCTTCATTTCTAAAGTAGTTTGTTTAGAAAACAACATCTTCATTGCCGAAAACTGTACTGTGTGAAATAAGCTAGTTCGGTTCTAGGAATCAGTTGCTTTCCTACGAAGAAGGTTTAGTGCAGCAAGTTCAAACTTTTCTAGTTAGTGTAATCTAACAAGATGTACAACTTAGTAGTTTCACTTCATTTCTAAAGTAGTTTGTTTAGAAAACAAACATCTTCATTGCCGAAAACTGTACTGTGTGAAATAAGTTAGTTCGGTTCTAGGAATCAGTTGCTTTCCTACGAAGAAGGTTTAGTGCAGCAACTTCAAACATTTCTAGTTAGTGTAATCTAACAAGATGTACAAATTAGTAGTATCGCTTCATTTCTAAAGTAGTTTGTTTAGAAAACAAACATCTTCATTGCCGAACACTGTACTGTGTGAAATAAGCTAGTTCGGTTCTAGGAATCAGTTGCTTTCCTACGAAGAAGGTTTAGTGCAGCAACTTCAAACCTTTTCTTGTTTGTGTAGTCTAACAAGATGTACAACTTACTAGTTTCGCTTCATTTCTAAAGTAGTTTGTTTAGAAAACAAACATCTTCATTGCCGAACACTGTACTGTGTGAAATAAGCTAGTTCGGTTCTAGGAATCAGTTGCTTTCCTACGAAGAAAGTTTTAGTGCAGCAACTTCAAACATTTCTAGTTAGTGTAATCTAACAAGATGTACAAATTAGTAGTATCGCTTCATTTCTAAAGTAGTTTGTTTAGAAAACAAACATCTTCATTGCCGAACACTGTACTGTGTGAAATAAGCTAGTTCGGTTCTAGGAATCAGTTGCTTTCCTACGAAGAAGGTTTAGTGCAGCAACTTCAAACCTTTCTTGTTTGTGTAGTCTAACAAGATGTACAACTTACTAGTTTCGCTTCATTTCTAAAGTAGTTTCTTTAGAAAACAAACATCTTCATTGCCGAACACTGTACTGTGTGAAATAAGCTAGTTCGGTTCTAGGAATCAGTTGCTTTCCTACGAAGAAGGTTTAGTGCAGCAACTTCAAACCTTTCTAGTTTGTGTAGTCTAACAAGATGTACAACTTACTAGTTTCGCTTCATTTTTAAAGTAGTTTGTTTAGAAAACAAACATCTTCATTGCCGACACTGTACTGTGTGAAATAAGTAGTTCGGTTCTAGGAATCAGTTGCTTTCCTACGAAGAAGGTTTAGTGCAGCAACTCAAACATTTCTAGTTAGTGTAATCTAACAAGATGTACAAATTAGTAGTATCGCTTCATTTCTAAAGTAGTTTGTTTAGAAAACAAACATCTTCATTGCGAACACTGTACTGTGTGAAATAAGCTAGTTCGGTTCTAGGAATCAGTTGCTTTCCTACGAAGAAGGTTTAGTGCAGCAACTTCAAACCTTCCTTGTTTGTGTAGTCTAACAAGATGTACAACTTACTAGTTTCGCTTCATTTCTAAAGTAGTTTCTTTAGAAAACAAACATCCTCATTGCTGAACACTGTACTGTGTGAAATAAGCTAGTTCGGTTCTAGGAATCAGTTGCTTTCCTACGAAGAAGGTTTAGTGCAGCAACTTCAAACCTTTTCTGTTTGTGTAGTCTAACAAGATGTACAACTTACTAGTTTCGCTTCATTTCTAAAGTAGTTTCTTAAGAAAACAAACATCTTCATTGCCGAACACTGTACTGTGTGAAATAAGCTCGTTCGGTTCTAGGAATCAGTTGCTTTCCTACGAATAAGGTTTAGTGCAGCAAGTTCAATCTTTTCTAGTTAGTGTACTCTAACAAGATGTACAACTTAGTAGTATCGCTTCATTTCTAAAGTAGTTTGTTTAGAAAACATACATCTTCATTGCCGAACGCTGTACTGTGTGAAATAAGTTAGTTCGGTTCTACGAATCAGTTGCTTTCCTACGAAGGTTGAGTGCAGCAAGTTCAAACTTTCCTTGTTTGTGTAATCTAACAAGATGTACAACTTAGTAGTTTCTCCTCATTTCTAAAGTAGTTTGTTTAGAAAACAAACATCTTCCTTTGTGAAAACTGTACTGTGTGAAATAAGTTAGTTCGGTTCTAGGAATCAGTTGCTTTCCTACGAAGAAGGTTTAGTGCAGCAACTTCAAACATTTTTAGTTAGTGTAATCTAACAAGATGTACAAATTAGTAGTATCGCTTCATTTCTAAAGTAGTTTGTTTAGAAAACAAACATCTTCATTGCCGAACACTGTACTGTGTGAAATAAGCTAGTTCGGTTCTAGGAATCAGTTGCTTTCCTACGAAGAAGGTTTAGTGCAGCAACTTCAAACCTTCCTTGTTTGTGTAGTCTAACAAGATGTACAACTTACTAGTTTCGCTTCATTTCTAAAGTAGTTTGTTTAGAAAACAAACATCTTCATTGCCGAACACTGTACTGTGTGAAATAAGCTAGTTCGGTTCTAGGAATCAGTTGCTTTCCTACGAAGAAGGTTTAGTGCAGCAACTTCAAACATTTTCTAGTTAGTGTAATCTAACAAGATGTACAAATTAGTAGTATCGCTTCATTTCTAAAGTAGTTTGTTTTAGAAAACAAACATCTTCATTGCCGAACACTGTACTGTGTGAAATAAGCTAGTTCGGTTCTAGGAATCAGTTGCTTTCCTACGAAGAAGGTTTAGTGCAGCAACTTCAAACCTTTCTTGTTTGTGTAATCTAACAAGATGTACAACTTACTAGTTTCGCTTCATTTCTAAAGTAGTTTGTTTAGAAAACAAACATCTTCATTGCCGAACACTGTACTGTGTGAAATAAGCTAGTTCGGTTCTAGGAATCAGTTGCTTTCCTACGAAGAAGGTTTAGTGCAGCAACTTCAAACCTTTCTTGTTAGTGTAGTCTAACAAGATGTACAACTTACTAGTTTCGCTTCATTTCTAAAGTAGTTTGTTTAGAAAACAAACATCTTCATTGCCGAACACTGTACTGTGTGAAATAAGCTAGTTCGGTTCTAGGAATCAGTTGCTTTCCTACGAAGAAGGTTTAGTGCAGCAAGTTCAAACATTTTCTAGTTAGTGTAATCTAACAAGATGTACAACTTTAGTAGTTTCACTTCATTTCTAAAGTAGTTTGTTTAGAAAACAAACATCTTCATTGCCGAAAACTGTACTGTGTGAAATAAGTTAGTTCGGTTCTCGGAATCAGTTGCTTTCCTACGAAGAAGGTTTAGTGCAGCAACTTCAAACCTTCCTTGTTTGTGTAGTCTAACAAGATGTACAACTTACTAGTTTCGCTTCATTTCTAAAGTAGTTTCTTGAGAAAACGAACATCTTCATTGCCGAACACTGTACTGTGTGAAATAAGCTAGTTCGGTTCTAGGAATCAGTTGCTTTCCTACGAAGAAGGTTTAGTGCAGCAAGTTCAAACTTTTCTAGTTAGTGTAATCTAACAAGATGTACAACTTAGTAGTATCGCTTCATTTCTAAAGTAGTTTGTTTAGAAAACAAACATCTTCATTGCCGAAAACTGTACTGTGTGAAATAAGTTAGTTCGGTTCTAGGAATCAGTTGCTTTCCTACGAAGAAGGTTTAGTGCAGCAACTTCAAACCTTTTCTTGTTTGTGTAATCTAACAAGATGTACAACTTACTAGTTTCGCTTCATTTCTAAAGTAGTTTCTTTAGAAAACAAACATCTTCATTGCCGAACACTGTACTGTGTGAAATAAGCTAGTTCGGTTCTAGGAATCAGTTGCTTTCCTACGAAGAAGGTTTAGTGCAGCAAGTTCAAACTTTTCTAGTTAGTGTAATCTAACAAGATGTACAACTTAGTAGTATCGCTTCATTTCTAAAGCAGTTTGTTTAGAAAACAAACATCTTCATTGCCGAAAACTGTACTGTGTGAAATAAGTTAGTTCGGTTCTAGGAATCAGTTGCTTTCCTACGAAGAAGGTTTAGTGCAGCAACTTCAAACATTTCTAGTTTGTGTAATCTAACAAGATGTACAAATTAGTAGTATCGCTTCATTTCTAAAGTAGTTTGTTTAGAAAACAAACATCTTCATTGCCGAACACTGTACTGTGTGAAATAAGCTAGTTCGGTTCTAGGAATCAGTTGCTTTCCTACGAAGAAGGTTTAGTGCAGCAAGTTCAAACTTTTCTAGTTAGTGTAGTCTAACAAGATGTACAACTTAGTAGTAGTATCGCTTCATTTCTAAAGTAGTTTGTTTAGAAAACAAACATCTTCATTGCCGAAAACTGTACTGTGTGAAATAAGTTAGTTCGGTTCTAGGAATCAGTTGCTTTCCTACGAAGAAGGTTTAGTGCAGCAACTTCAAACCTTTCTTGTTTGTGTAGTCTAACAAGATGTACAACTTAGTAGTTTCGCTTCATTTCTAAAGTAGTTTCTTTAGAAAACAAACATCTTCATTGCCCAACACTGTACTGTGTGAAATAAGCTAGTTCGGTTCTAGGAATCAGTTGCTTTCCTACGAAGAAGGTTTAGTGCAGCAACTTCAAACCTTCCTTGTTTGTGTAGTCTAACAAGATGTACAACTTAGTAGTTTCGCTTCATTTCTAAAGTAGTTTCTTTAGAAAACAGACATCTTCATTGCCGAACACTGTACTGTGTGAAATAAGCTAGTTCGGTTCTAGGAATCAGTTGCTTTCCTACGAAGAAGGTTTAGTGCAGCAAAGTTCAAACTTTTCTAGTTAGTGTAATCTAACAAGATGTACAAATTAGTAGTTTCACTTCATTTCTAAAGTAGTTTCTTTAGAAAACAAACATCTTCATTGCCGAACACTGTACTGTGTGAAATAAGTTAGTTCGGTTCTAGGAATCAGTTGCTTTCCCTACGAAGAAGGTTTAGTGCAGCAACTTCAAACCTTCCTTGTTTGTGTAGTCAAACAAGATGTACAACTTACTAGTTTCGCTTCATTTCTAAAGTAGTTTCTTTAGAAAACAAACATCTTCATTGCCGAACACTGTACTGTGTGAAATAAGCTAGTTCGGTTCTAGGAATCAGTTGCTTTCCTACGAAGAAGGTTTAGTGCAGCAAGTTCAAACTTTTCTAGTTAGTGTAGTCTAACAACATGTACAACTTAGTAGTATCGCTTCATTTCTAAAGCAGTTTGTTTAGAAAACAAACATCTTCATTGCCGAAAACTGTACTGTGTGAAATAAGTTAGTTCGGTTGTAGGAATCAGTTGCTTTCCTACGAAGAAGGTTTAGTGCAGCAACTTCAAACATTTCTAGTTAGTGTAATCTAAGAAGATGTACAAATTAGTAGTATCGCTTCATTTCTAAAGTAGTTTGTTTAGAAAACAAACATCTTCATTGCCGAACACTGTACTGTGTGAAATAAGCTAGTTCGGTTCTAGGAATCAGTTGCTTTCCTACGAAGAAGGTTAAGTGCAGCAACTTCAAACCTTTCTTGTTTGTGTAGTCTAACAAGATGTACAACTTACTAGTTTCGCTTCATTTCTAAAGTAGTTTCTTTAGAAAACAAACATCTTCATTGCCGAACACTGTACTGTGTGAAATAAGCTAGTCCGGTTCTAGGAATCAGTTGCTTTCCTACGAAGAAGGTTAAGTGGAGCAACTTCAAACCTTCCTTGTTTGTGTAGTCTAACAAGATGTACAACTTACTAGTTTCGCTTCATTTCTAAAGTAGTTTCTTTAGAAAACAAACATCTTCATTGCCGAACACTGTACTGTGTGAAATAAGCTAGTTCGTTTCTAGGAATCAGTTGCTTTCCTACGAAGAAGGTTTAGTGCAGCAAGTTCAAACTTTTCTAATTAGTGTAGTCTAACAAGATGTACAACTTAGTAGTATCGCTTCATTTCTAAAGTAGTTTGTTTAGAAAACAAACATCTTCATTGCCGAAAACTGTACTGTGTGAAATAAGTTAGTTCGGTTCTAGGAATCAGTTGCTTTCCTACGAAGAAGGTTTAGTGCAGCAACTTCAAACATTTCTAGTTAGTGTAATCTAAGAACATGTACAAATTAGTAGTATCGCTTCATTTTTAAGTAGTTTGTTTAGAAAACAAACATCTTCATTGCCGAACACTGTACTGTGTGAAATAAGCTAGTTCGGTTCTAGGAATCAGTTGCTTTCCTACGAAGAAGGTTTAGTGCAGCAACTTCAAACCTTCCTTGTTTGTGTAGTCTAACAAGATGTACAACTTACTAGTTTCGCTTCATTTCTAAAGTAGTTTCTTTAGAAAACAAACATCTTCATTGCCGAACACTGTACTGTGTGAAATAAGCTAGTTCGGTTCTAGGAATCAGTTGCTTTCCTACGAAGAAGGTTTAGTGCAGCAACTTCAAACTTTTCTAGTTAGTGTAATCTAACAAGATGTACAACTTAGTAGTTTCGCTTCATTTCTAAAGTAGTTTGTTTAGAAAACAAACATCTTCATTGCAAAACACTGTACTGTGTGAAATAAGCTAGTTCGGTTCTAGGAATCAGTTGCTTTCCTACGAAGAAGGTTTAGTGCAGCAACTTCAAACATTTTCTAGTTAGTGTAATCTAACAAGATGTACAACTTAGTAGTTTCGCTTCATTTCTAAAGTAGTTTGTTTAGAAAACAAACATCTTCATTGCCGAAAACTGTACTGTGTGAAATAAGTTAGTTCGGTTGTAGGAATCAGTTGCTTTCCTACGAAGAAGGTTTAGTGCAGCAACTTCAAACATTTTCTAGTTAGTGTAATCTAACAAGATGTACAAATTAGTAGTATCGCTTCATTTCTAAAGTAGTTTGTTTAGAAAACAAACATCTTCATTGCCGAACACTGTACTGTGTGAAATAAGCTAGTTCGGTTCTAGGAATCAGTTGCTTTCCTACGAAGAAGGTTTAGTGCAGCAACTTCAAACCTTCCTTGTTGTGTGTAGTCTAACAAGATGTACAACTTACTAGTTTCGCTTCATTTCTAAAGTAGTTTCTTTAGAAAACAAACATCTTCATTGCCGAACACTGTACTGTGTGAAATAAGCTAGTTCGGTTCTAGGAATCAGTTGCTTTCCTACGAAGAAGGTTTAGTGCAGCAAGTTCAAACTTTTCTAGTTAGTGTAATCTAACAAGATGTACAACTTAGATGAATCGCCTCATTTCTAAAGTAGTTTGTTTAGAAAACAAACATCTTCATTGCCGAACACTGTACTGTGTGAAATAAGCTAGTTCGGTTCTAGAATCAGTTGCTTTCCTACGAAGAAGGTTTAGTGCAGCAACTTCAAACCTTTCTTGTTTGTGTAGTCTAACAAGATGTACAACTTAGTAGTTTCGCTTCATTTCTAAAGTAGTTTCTTTAGAAAACAAACATCTTCATTGCCGAACACTGTACTGTGTGAAATAAGCTAGTTCGGTTCTAGGAATCAGTTGCTTTCCTACGAAGAAGGTTTAGTGCAGCAACTTCAAACCTTTCTTGTTTGTGTAGTCTAACAAGATGTACAACTTAGTAGTTTCGCTTCATTTCTAAAGTAGTTTGTTTAGAAAACAAACATCTTCATTGCCGAACACTGTACTGTGTGAAATAAGCTAGTTCGGTTCTAGGAATCAGTTGCTTTCCTACGAAGAAGGTTTAGTGCAGCAACTTCAAACATTTCTAGTTAGTGTAATCTAAGAAGATGTACAAATTAGTAGTATCGCTTCATTTCTAAAGTAGTTTGTTTAGAAAACAAACATCTTCATTGCCGAACACTGTACTGTGAAATAAGCTAGTTCGGTTCTAGGAATCAGTTGCTTTCCTACGAAGAAGGTTTAGTGCAGCAACTTCAAACCTTCCTTGTTTGTGTAATCTAACAAGATGTACAACTTACTAGTTTCGCTTCATTTCTAAAGTAGTTTCTTTAGAAAACAAACATCTTCATTGCCGAAAACTGTACTGTGTGAAATAAGTTAGTTCGGTTCTAGGAATCAGTTGCTTTCCTACGAAGAAGGTTTAGTGCAGCAACTTCAAACCTTTCTTGTTTGTGTAGTCTAACAAGATGTACAACTTACTAGTTTCGCTTCATTTCTAAAGTAGTTTGTTTAGAAAACAAACATCTTCATTGCCAAACACTGTACTGTGTGAAATAAGCTAGTTCGGTTCTAGGAATCAGTTGCTTGCTTTCCTACGAAGAAGGTTTAGTGCAGCAACTTCAAACCTTTCTAGTTAGTGTAATCTAACAAGATGTACAACTTAGTAGTTTCACTTCATTTCTAAAGCAGTTTGTTTAGAAAACAAACATCTTCATTGCCGAACACTGTACTGTGTGAAATAAGCTAGTTCGGTTCTAGGAATCAGTTGCTTTCCCTACGAAGAAGGTTTAGTGCAGCAACTTCAAACCTTTCTAGTTAGTGTAGTCTAACAAGATGTACAACTTAGTAGTTTCGCTTCATTTCTAAAGTAGTTTGTTTAGAAAACAAACATCTTCATTGCCGAAAACTGTACTGTGTGAAATAAGCTAGTTCGGTTCTAGGAATCAGTTGCTTTCCTACGAAGAAGGTTTAGTGCAGCAAGTTCAAACTTTTCTAGTTAGTGTAATCTAAAAGATGTACAACTTAGTAGTTTCACTTCATTTCTAAAGTAGTTTGTTTAGAAAACAAACATCTTCATTGCCGAAAACTGTACTGTGTGAAATAAGTTAGTTCGGTTCTAGGAATCAGTTGCTTTCCTACGAAGAAGGTTTAGTGCAGCAACTTCAAACATTTCTAGTTAGTGTAATCTAACAAGATGTACAAATTAGTAGTATCGCTTCATTTCTAAAGTAGTTTGTTTAGAAAACAAACATCTTCATTGCCGAACACTGTACTGTGTGAAATAAGCTAGTTCGGTTCTAGGAATCAGTTGCTTTCCTACGAAGAAGGTTTAGTGCAGCAACTTCAAACCTTTTCTGTTTAGTGTAGTCTAACAAGATGTACAACTTACTAGTTTCGCTTCATTTCTAAAGTAGTTTCTTTAGAAAACAAACATCTTCATTGCCGAACACTGTACTGTGTGAAATAAGCTAGTTCGGTTCTAGGAATCAGTTGCTTTCCTACGAAGAAGGTTTAGTGCAGCAACTTCAAACATTTCTAGTTAGTGTAATCTAAGAAGATGTACAAATTAGTAGTATCGCTTCATTTCTAAAGTTGTTTGTTTAGAAAACAAACATCTTCATTGCCGAACACTGTACTGTGTGAAATAAGCTAGTTCGGTTCTAGGAATCAGTTGCTTTCCTACGAAGAAGGTTTAGTGCAGCAACTTCAAACCTTCCTTGTTGTGTAGTCTAACAAGATGTACAACTTACTAGTTTCGCTTCATTTCTAAAGTAGTTTGTTTAGAAAACAAACATCTTCATTGCCGAACACTGTACTGTGTGAAATAAGCTAGTTCGGTTCTAGGAATCAGTTGCTTTCCTACGAAGAAGGTTTAGTGCAGCAAGTTCAAACTTTTCTAGTTAGTGTAGTCTAACAAGATGTACAACTTAGTAGTATCGCTTCATTTCTAAAGCAGTTTGTTTAGAAAACATAACATCTTCATTGCCGAAAACTGTACTGTGTGAAATAAGTTAGTTCGGTTGTAGGAATCAGTTGCTTTCCTACGAAGAAGGTTTAGTGCAGCAACTTCAAACATTTCTAGTTAGTGTAATCTAAGAAGATGTACAAATTAGTAGTATCGCTTCATTTCTAAAGTAGTTTGTTTAGAAAACAAACATCTTCATTGCCGAACACTGTACTGTGTGAAATAAGCTTAGTTCGGTTCTAGGAATCAGTTGCTTTCCTACGAAGAAGGTTAAGTGCAGCAACTTCAAACCTTCCTTGTTTGTGTAGTCTAACAAGATGTACAACTTACTAGTTTCGCTTCATTTCTAAAGTAGTTTCTTTAGAAAACAAACATCTTCATTGCCGAACACTGTACTGTGTGAAATAAGCTAGTTCGGTTCTAGGAATCAGTTGCTTTCCTACGAAGAAGGTTTAGTGCAGCAAGTTCAAACCTTTTCTAGTTAGTGTAGTCTAACAAGATGTACACACTTACTAGTTTCGCTTCAGTTCTAAAGCAGTTTGTTTAGAAAACTAACATCTTCATTGCCTTACACTGTACTGTGTGAAATAAGTTAGTTCGGCTGTAGGAATCAGTTGCTTTCCTACGAAGAAGGTTTAGTGCAGCAACTTCAAACATTTCTAGTTAGTGTAATCTAAGAAGATGTACAAATTAGTAGTATCGCTTCATTTCTAAAGTAGTTTGTTTAGAAAACAAACATCTTCATTGCCAAACACTGTACTGTGTGAAATAAGCTCGTTCGGTTCTAGGAATCAGTTGCTTTCCTACGAAGAAGGTTAAGTGCAGCAACTTCAAACCTTCCTTGTTTGTGTAGTCTAACAAGATATAAAACTTACTAGTTTCGCTTCATTTCTAAAGTAGTTTCTTTATAAAGCAAACATCTTCATTGCCGAACACTGTACTGTGTGAAATAAGCTAGTTCGGTTCTAGAAATCAGTTGCTTTCCTACGAAGAAGGTTTAGTGCAGCAAGTTCAAAGTTTTCTAGTTAGTGTAATCTAACAAGATGTACAACTTAGTAGTTTCACTTCATTTCTAAAGCAGTTTGTTTAGAAAACAAACATCTTCATTGCCGAACACTGTACTGTGTGAAATAAGTTAGTTCGGTTCTAGGAATCAGTTGCTTTCCTACGAAGAAGGTTTAGTGCAGCAACTTCAAACCTTTCTTGTTTGTGTAATCTAACAAGATGTACAACTTACTAGTTTCGCTTCATTTCTAAAGTAGTTTCTTTAGAAAACAAACATCTTCATTGCCGAACACTGTACTGTGTGAAATAAGCTAGTTCGGTTCTAGGAATCAGTTGCTTTCCTACGAAGAAGGTTTAGTGCAGCAAGTTCAAACTTTTCTAGTTAGTGTAGTCTAACAAGATGTACAACTTAGTAGTATCGCTTCATTTCTAAAGTAGTTTGTTTAGAAAACAAACATCTTCATTGCTGAAACACTGTACTGTGTGAAATAAGTTAGTTCGGTTCTAGGAATCAGTTGCTTTCCTACGAAGAAGGTTTAGTGCAGCAAGTTCAAACTTTTCTAGTTAGTGTAATCTAACAAGATGTACAACTTAGTAGTTTCGCTTCATTTCTAAAGTAGTTTGTTTAGAAAACAAACATCTTCATTGCCAAAAACTGTACTGTGTGAAATAAGTTAGTTCGGTTCTAGGAATCAGTTGCTTTCCTACGAAGAAGGTTTAGTGCAGCAACTTCAAAAACATTTTTAGTTAGTGTAATCTAAGAAGATGTACAAATTAGTAGTATCGCTTCATTTCTAAAGTAGTTTGTTTAGAAAACAAACATCTTCATTGCCGAACACTGTACTGTGTGAAATAAGCTAGTTCGGTTCTAGAAATCAGTTGCTTTCCTACGAAGAAGGTTTAGTGCAGCAACTTCAAACATTTTTAGTTAGTGTAATCTAACAAGATGTACAAATTAGTAGTTTCGCTTCATTTCTAAAGTAGTTTGTTTAGAAAACAAACATCTTCATTGCCGAACACTGTACTGTGTGAAATAAGCTAGCTCGGTTCTAGGAATCAGTTGCTTTCCTACGAAGAAGGTTAAGTGCAGCAACTTCAAACCTTCCTTGTTTGTGTAGTCTAACAAGATGTACAACTTACTAGTTTCGCTTCATTTGTAAAGTAGTTTCTTTAGAAAACAAACATCTTCATTGCCGAACTCTGTACTATGTGAAATAAGCTAGTTCGGTTCTAGGAATCAGTTGCTTTCCTACGAAGAAGGTTTAGTGCAGCAAGTTCAAACTTTTCTAGTTAGTGTAATCTAACAAGATGTACAACTTAGTAGTATCGCTTCATTTCTAAAGCAGTTTGTTTAGAAAACAAACATCTTCATTGCCGAAACTGTACTGTGTGAAATAAGTTAGTTCGGTTCTAGGAATCAGTTGCTTTCCTACGAAGAAGGTTTAGTGCAGCAACTTCAAACATTTCTAGTTAGTGTAATCTAACAAGATGTACAAATTAGTAGTATCGCTTCATTTCTAAAGTAGTTTGTTTAGAAAACAAACATCTTCATTGCCGAACACTGTACTGTGTGAAATAAGCTAGTTCGGTTCTAGGAATCAGTTGCTTTCCTACAAAGAAGGTTAAGTGCAGCAACTTCAAACCTTCCTTGTTTGTGTAGTCTAACAAGATGTACAACTTACTAGTTTCACTTCATTTCTAAAGTAGTTTCTTTAGAAAACAAACATCTTCATTGCCGAACACTGTACTGTGTGAAATAAGCTAGTTCGGTTCTAGGAATCAGTTGCTTTCCTACGAAGAAGGTTTAGTGCAGCAACTTCAAACCTTTCTTGTTTGTGTAGTCTAACAAGATGTACAACTTAGTAGTTTCGCTTCATTTCTAAAGTAGTTTGTTTAGAAAACAAACATCTTCATTGCCGAACACTGTACTGTGTGAAATAAGCTAGTTCGGTTCTAGGAATCAGTTGCTTTCCTACGAAGAAGGTTTAGTGCAGCAACTTCAAACATTTCTAGTTAGTGTAATCTAAGAAGATGTACAAATTAGTAGTATCGCTTCATTTCTAAAGTAGTTTGTTTAGAAAACAAACATCTTCATTGCCGAACACTGTACTGTGTGAAATAAGCTAGTTCGGTTCTAGGAATCAGTTGCTTTCCTACGAAGAAGGTTAAGTGCAGCAACTTCAAACCTTCCTTGTTTGTGTAGTCTAACAAGATGTACAACTTACTAGTTTCGCTTCATTTCTAAAGTAGTTTGTTTAGAAAACAAACATCTTCATTGCCGAACACTGTACTGTGTGAAATAAGCTAGTTCGGTTCTAGGAATCAGTTGCTTTCCTACGAAGAAGGTTTAGTGCAGCAACTTCAAACTTTTCTAGTTATTGTAGTCTAACAAGATGTACAACTTGGTAGTATCGCTTCATTTCTAAAGTAGTTTGTTTAGAAAACAAACATCTTCATTGCCTGAAACTGTACTGTGTGAAATAAGCTAGTTCGGTTCTAGGAATCAGTTGCTTTCCTACGAAGAAGGTTTAGTGCAGCAAGTTCAAACTTTTCTAGTTAGTGTAATCTAAAAAGATGTACAACTTCGTAGTTTCACTTCATTTCTAAAGCAGTTTGTTTAGAAAACATACATCTTCATTGCCGAAAACTGTACTGTGTGAAATAAGTTAGTTCGGTTGTAGGAATCAGTTGCTTTCCTACGAAGAAGGTTTAGTGCAGCAACTTCAAACATTTCTAGTTAGTGTAATCTAAGAAGATGTACAAATTAGTAGTATCGCTTCATTTCTAAAGTTGTTTGTTTAGAAAACAAACATCTTCATTGCCGAACACTGTACTGTGTGAAATAAGCTAGTTCGGTTCTAGGAATCAGTTGCTTTCCTACGAAGAAGGTTTAGTGCAGCAACTTCAAACCTTCCTTGTTTGTGTAGTCTAACAAGATGTACAACTTACTAGTTTCGCTTCATTTCTAAAGTAGTTTCTTTAGAAAACAAACATCTTCATTGCCAAACACTGTACTGTGTGAAATAAGCTAGTTCGGTTCTAGGAATCAGTTGCTTTCCTACGAAGAAGGTTTAGTGCAGCAAGTTCAAACTTTTCTACTTAGTGTAATCTAACAAGATGTACAACTTAGTAGTTTCGCTTCATTTCTAAAGTAGTTTCTTTAGAAAACAAACATCTTCATTGCCAACACTGTACTGTGTGAAATAAGCTAGTTCGGTTCTAGGAATCAGTTGCTTTCTACGAAGAAGGTTTAGTGCAGCAAGTTCAAACATTTCTAGTTAGTGTAGTCTAACAAGATGTACAACTTAGTAGTTTCGCTTCATTTCTAAAGTAGTTTCTTTAGAAAACAAACATCTTCATTGCCGAAAACTGTACTGTGTGAAATAAGCTAGTTCGGTTCTAGGAATCAGTTGCTTCCTACGAAGAAGGTTTAGTGCAGCAAGTTCAAACTTTTCTAGTTAGTGTAATCTAACAAGATGTACAACTTAGTAGTTTCGCTTCATTTCTAAAGCAGTTTGTTTAGAAAACAAACATCTTCATTGCCGAAAACTGTACTGTGTGAAATAAGTTAGTTCGGTTCTAGGAATCAGTTGCTTTCCTACGAAGAAGGTTTAGTGCAGCAACTTCAAACCTTTCTTGTTTGTGTAGTCTAACAAGATGTACAACTTAGTAGTTTCGCTTCATTTCTAAAGTAGTTTGTTTAGAAAACAAACATCTTCATTGCCGAACACTGTACTGTGTGAAATAAGCTAGTTCGGTTCTAGGAATCAGTTGCTTTCCTACGAAGAAGGTTTAGTGCAGCAAGTTCAAACTTTTCTAGTTAGTGTAATCTAACAAGATGTACAACTTACTAGTTTCGCTTCATTTCTAAAGTAGTTTGTTTAGAAAACAAACATCTTCATTGCCGAACACTGTACTGTGTGAAATAAGCTAGTTCGGTTCTAGGAATCACTTGCTTTCCTACGAAGAAGGTTTAGTGCAGCAACTTCAAACTTTTCTAGTTAGTGTAATCTAACAAGATGTACAACTTAGTAGTATCGCTTCATTTCTAAAGCAGTTTGTTTAGAAAACAAACATCTTCATTGCCGAAAACTGTACTGTGTGAAATAAGCTTAGTTCGGTTCTAGGAATCAGTTGCTTTCCTACGAAGAAGGTTAAGTGCAGCAACTTCAAACCTTCCTTGTTTGTGTAGTCTAACAAGATGTTCAACTTACTAGTTTCGCTTCATTTCTAAAGTAGTTTCTTTAGAAAACAAACATCTTCATTGCCGAACACTGTACTGTGTGAAATAAGCTAGTTCGGTTCTAGGAATCAGTTGCTTTCCTACGAAGAAGGTTTAGTGCAGCAAGTTCAAACTTTTCTAGTTAGTGTAGTCTAACAAGATGTACAAATTAGTAGTATCGCTTCATTTCTAAAGCAGTTTGTTTAGAAAACAAACATCTTCATTGCCAAAAACTGTACTGTGTGAAATAAGCTAGTTCAGTTCTAGGAATCAGTTGCTTTCCTACGAAGAAGGTTTAGTGCAGCAACTTCAAACATTTCCTAGTTAGTGTAATCTAACAAGATGTACAAATTAGTAGTATCGCTTCATTTCTAAAGTAGTTTTTTAGAAAACAAACATCTTCATTCCCGAACACTGTACTGTGTGAAATAAGCTAGTTCGGTTCTAGGAATCAGTTGCTTTCCTACGAAGAAGGTTTAGTGCAGCAAGTTCAAACATTTCTAGTTAGTGTAGTCTAACAAGATGTACAACTTAGTAGTATCGCTTCATTTCTAAAGTAGTTTGTTTAGAAAACAAACATCTTCATTGCCGAACACTGTACTGTGTGAAATAAGCTAGTTCGGTTCTAGGAATCAGTTGCTTTCCTACGAAGAAGAAGGTTTAGTGCAGCAACTTCAAACCTTTTGTTTGTGTAGTCTAACAAGATGTACAACTTACTAGTTTCGCTTCATTTCTAAAGTAGTTTCTTTAGAAAACAAACATCTTCATTGCCCAATACTGTACTGTGTGAAATAAGTTAGTTCGGTTCTAGGAATCAGTTGCTTTCCTACGAAGAAGGTTAAGTGCAGCAACTTCAAACCTTCCTTGTTTGTGTAGTCTAACAAGATGTACAACTTACTAGTTTCGCTTCATTTCTAAAGTAGTTTCTTTTAGAAAACAAACATCTTCATTGCCGAACACTGTACTGTGTGAAATAAGCTAGTTCGGTTCTAGGAATCAGTTGCTTTCCTACGAAGAAGGTTTAGTGCAGCAAGTTCAAACTTTTCTAGTTAGTGTAATCTAACAAGATGTACAACTTAGTAGTTTCACTTCATTTCTAAAGTAGTTTCTTTAGAAAACAAACATCTTCATTGCCGAACACTGTACTGTGTGAAATAAGCTTAGTTCGGTTCTAGGAATCAGTTGCTTTCCTACGAAGAAGGTTAAGTGCAGCAACTTCAAACCTTCCTTGTTTGTGTAGTCTAACAAGATGTACAACTTACTAGTTTCGCTTCATTTCTAAAGTAGTTTCTTTAGAAAACAAACATCTTCATTGCGAACACTGTACTGTGTGAAATAAGCTAGTTCGGTTCTAGGAATCAGTTGCTTTCCTACGAAGAAGGTTTAGTGCAGCAAGTTCAAACTTTTCTTCTTAGTGTAGTCTAACAAGATGTACAACTTAGTAGTATCGCTTCATTTCTAAAGCAGTTTGTTTAGAAAACAAACATCTTCATTGCCGAAAACTGTACTGTGTGAAATAAGTTAGTTCGGTTGTAGGAATCAGTTGCTTTCCTACGAAGAAGGTTTAGTGCAGCAACTTCAAACATTTCTAGTTAGTGTAATCTAAGAAGATGTACAAATTAGTAGTATCGCTTCATTTCTAAAGTAGTTTGTTTAGAAAACAAACATCTTCATTGCCGAACACTGTACTGTGTGAAATAAGCTAGTTCGGTTCTAGGAATCAGTTGCTTTCCTACGAAGAAGGTTAAGTGCAGCAACTTCAAACCTTCCTTGTTTGTGTAGTCTAACAAGATGTACAACTTACTAGTTTCGCTTCATTTCTAAAGTAGTTTCTTTAGAAAACAAACATCTTCATTGCCAAACACTGTACTGTGTGAAATAAGCTTGTTCGGTTCTAGGAATCATTTGCTTTCCTACGAAGAAGGTTTAGTGCAGCAACTTCAAACCTTTCTTGTTTGTGTAGTCTAACAAGATGTACAACTTACTAGTTTCGCTTCATTTCTAAAGCAGTTTGTTTTAGAAAACATACATCTTCATTGCCGAAAACTGTACTGTGTGAAATAAGTTAGTTCGGTTGTAGGAATCAGTTGCTTTCCTACGAAGAAGGTTTAGTGCAGCAACTTCAAACATTTCTAGTTAGTGTAATCTAAGAAGATGTACAAATTAGTAGTATCGCCTCATTTCTAAAGTTGTTTGTTTTAACAAACATCTTCATTGCAGAACACTGTACTGTGTGAAATAAGCTAGTTCGGTTCTAGGAATCATTTGCTCTCCTATGAAGAAGGTTTAGTGCAGCAACTTCAAACCTTCCTTGATTGTGTAGTCTAACAAGATGTACAACTTACTAGTTTCGCTTCATTTCTAAAGTAGTTTCTTTAGAAAACAAACATCTTCATTGCCGAACACTGTACTGTGTGAAATAAGTTAATTCGGTTCTAGGAATTAGTTGCTTTCCTACGAAGAAGGTTAAGTGCAGCAACTTCAAACCTTCCTTGTTTGTGTAGTCTAACAAGATGTACAACTTACTAGTTTCGCTTCATTTCTAAAGTAGTTTCTTTAGAAAACAAACATCTTCATTGCTGAACACTGTACTGTGTGAAATAAGCTAGTTCGGTTCTAGGAATCAGTTGCTTTCCCTACGAAGAAGGTTTAGTGCAGCAAGTTCAAACTTTTCTAGTTAGTGTAATCTAACAAGATGTACAACTTACTAGTTTCGCTTCATTTCTAAAGCAGTTTGTTTAGAAAACAAACATCTTCATTGCCGAAAACTGTACTGTGTGAAATAAGCTAGTTCGGTGTAGGAATCAGTTGCTTTCCTACGAAGAAGGTTTAGTGCAGCAACTTCAAACATTTCTAGTTAGTGTAATCTAAGAAGATGTACAAATTAGTAGTATCGCTTCATTTCTAAAGTTGTTTGTTTAGAAAACAAACATCTTCATTGCTGAACACTGTACTGTGTGAAATAAGCTAGTTCGGTTCTAGGAATCATTTGCTTTCCTACGAAGAAGGTTTAGTGCAGCAACTTCAAACCTTTTCTTGATAGTGTAGTCTAACAAGATGTACAACTTACTAGTTTCGCTTCATTTCTAACGTAGTTTCTTTAGAAAACAAACATCTTCATTGCCGAACACTGTACTGTGTGAAATAAGCTAGTTCGGTTCTAGGAATCAGTTGCTTTCCTACGAAGAAGGTTTAGTGCAGCAAGTTCAAACTTTTCTAGTTAGTGTAATCTAACAAGATGTACAACTTAGTAGTTTCACTTCATTTCTAAAGCAGTTTCTTTAGGAAACAAACATCTTCATTCCCGAACACTGTACTGTGTGAAATAAGTTAGTTCGGTTGTAGGAATCAGTTGCTTTCCTACCAAGAAGGTTAAGTGCAGCAACTTCAAACCTTCCTTGTTTGTGTAGTCTAACAAGATGTACAACTTACTAGTTTCGCTTCATTTCTAAAGTAGTTTCTTTAGAAAACAAACATCTTCATTGCCGAACACTGTACTGTGTGAAATAAGCTAGTTCGGTTCTAGGAATCAGTTGCTTTCCTACGAAGAAGGTTTAGTGCAGCAAGTTCAATCTTTTCTACTTAGTGTAGTCTAACAAGATGTACAACTTAGTAGTATCGCTTCATTTCTAAAGCAGTTTGTTTAGAAAACAAACATCTTCATTTTCGAAAACTGTACTGTGTGAAATAAGTTAGTTCGGTTCTAGGAATCAGTTGCTTTCCTACGAAGAAGGTTTAGTGCAGCAACTTCAAACTTTTCTAGTTAGTGTAATCTAACAAGATGTACAAATTAGTAGTATCCCTTCATTTCTAAAGTAGTTTGTTTAGAAAACAAACATCTTCATTGCCGAACACTGTACTGTGTGAAATAAGCTAGTTCGGTTCTAGGAATCAGTTGCTTTCCTACGAAGAAGGTTTAGTGCAGCAACTTCAAACCTTTTCTTGTTTGTGTAGTCTAACAAGATGTACAACTTACTAGTTTCGCTTCATTTCTAAAGTAGTTTCTTTAGAAAACAAACATCTTCATTGCCGAACACTGTACTGTGTGAAATAAGCTAGTTCGGTTCTAGGAATCAGTTGCTTTCCCTACGAAGAAGGTTTAGTGCAGCAAGTTCAAACTTTTCTAGTTAGTGTAATCTAACAAGATGTACAACTTAGTAGTTTCGCTTCATTTCTAAAGCAGTTTGTTTAGAAAACAAACATCTTCATTGCCGAACACTGTACTGTGTGAAATAAGTTAGTTTGGTTGTAGGAATCAGTTGCTTTCCTACGAAGAAGGTTTAGTGCAGCAACTTCAAACCTTCCTTGTTAGTGTAGTCTAACAAGATGTACAAATTAGTAGTATCGCTTCATTTCTAAAGTAGTTTGTTTAGTAAACAAACATCTTCATTGCCGAACACTGTACTGTGTGAAATAAGCTAGTTCGGTTCTAGGAATCAGTTGCTTTCCTACGAAGAAGGTTTAGTGCAGCAACTTCAAACCTTTCTTGTTTGTGTAGTCTAACAAGATGTACAACTTACTAGTTTCGCTTCATTTCTAAAGTAGTTTCTTTAGAAAACAAACATCTTCATTGCCGAACACTGTACTGTGTGAAATAAGCTAGTTCGGTTCTAGGAATCAGTTGCTTTCCTACGAAGAAGGTTTAGTGCAGCAACTTCAAACCTTCCTTGTTAGTGTAGTCTAACAAGATGTACAACTTAGTAGTTTCGCTTCATTTCTAAAGTAGTTTGTTTAGAAAACAAACATCTTCATTGCCAACACTGTACTGTGTGAAATAAGCTAGTTCGGTTCTAGGAATCAGTTGCTTTCCTACGAAGAAGGTTTAGTGCAGCAAGTTCAAACTTTTCTAGTTAGTGTAATCTAAGAAGATGTACAAATTAGTAGTATCGCTTCATTTCTAAAGTAGTTTGTTTAGAAAACAAACATCTTCATTGCCGAACACTGTACTGTGTGAAATAAGCTAGTTCGGTTCTAGGAATCAGTTGCTTTCCTACGAAGAAGGTTAAGTGCAGCAACTTCAAACCTTCCTTGTTTGTGTAGTCTAACAAGATGTACAACTTACTAGTTTCGCTTCATTTCTAAAGTAGTTTCTTTAGAAAACAAACATCTTCATTGCCGAACACTGTACTGTGTGAAATAAGCTAGTTCGGTTCTAGGAATCAGTTGCTTTCCTACGAAGAAGGTTTAGTGCAGCAAGTTCAAACTTTTCTACTTAGTGTAGTCTAACAAGATGTACAACTTACTAGTTTCGCTTCATTTCTAAAGCAGTTTGTTTAGAAAACATACATCTTCATTGCCGAAAACTGTACTGTGTGAAATAAGTTAGTTCGGTTGTAGGAATCAGTTGCTTTCCTACGAAGAAGGTTTAGTGCAGCAACTTCAAACATTTCTAGTTAGTGTAATCTAAGAAGATGTACAAATTAGTAGTATCGCTTCATTTCTAAAGTTGTTTGTTTAGAAAACAAACATCTTCATTGCTGAACACTGTACTGTGTGAAATAAGCTAGTTCGGTTCTAGGAATCATTTGCTTTCCTACGAAGAAGGTTTAGTGCAGCAACTTCAAACCTTCCTTGATTGTGTAGTCTAACAAGATGTACAACTTACTAGTTTCGCTTCATTTCTAAAGTAGTTTCTTTAGAAAACAAACATCTTCATTGCCGAACACTGTACTGTGTGAAATAAGCTAGTTCGGTTCTAGGAATCAGTTGCTTTCCTACGAAGAAGGTTTAGTGCAGCAAGTTCAAACTTTTTGGTTTAGTGTAATCTAACAAGATGTACAACCTAGTAGTTTCACTTCATTTCTAAAGCAGTTTCTTTAGGAAACAAACATCTTCATTGCCGAACACTGTACTGTGTGAAATAAGTTAGTTCGGTTGTAGGAATCAGTTGCTTTCCTACGAAGAAGGTTTAGTGCAGCAACTTCAAACCTTCCTTGTTTGTGTAGTCTAACAAGATGTACAACTTACTAGTTTCGCTTCATTTCTAAAGTAGTTTCTTTAGAAAACAAACATCTTCATTGCCAACACTGTACTGTGTGAAATAAGCTAGTTCGGTTCTAGGAATCAGTTGCTTTCCCTACGAAGAAGGTTTAGTGCAGCAAGTTCAAACTTTTCTAGTTAGTGTAGTCTAACAAGATGTACAACTTAGTAGTATCGCTTCATTTCTAAAGCAGTTTGTTTAGAAAACATACATCTTCATTGCCAAAACTGTACTGTGTGAAATAAGTTAGTTCGGTTGTAGGAATCAGTTGCTTTCCTACGAAGAAGGTTTAGTGCAGCAAGTTCAAACTTTTCTAGTTAGTGTAATCTAAGAAGATGTACAAATTAGTAGTATCCCTTCATTTCTAAAGTAGTTTGTTTAGAAAACAAACATCTTCATTGCTGAACACTGTACTGTGTGAAATAAGCTAGTTCGGTTCTAGGAATCAGTTGCTTTCCTACGAAGAAGGTTTAGTGCAGCAACTTCAAACCTTCCTTGTTTGTGTAGTCTAACAAGATGTACAACTTACTAGTTTCGCTTCATTTCTAAAGTAGTTTGTTTAGAAAACAAACATCTTCATTGCCAAACACTGTACTGTGTGAAATAAGCTAGTTCGGTTCTAGGAATCAGTTGCTTTCCCTACGAAGAAGGTTTAGTGCAGCAAGTTCAAACTTTTCTTGTTAGTGTAATCTAACAAGATGTACAACTTAGTAGTTTCACTTCATTTCTAAAGCAGTTTGTTTAGAAAACATCCATCTTCATTGCCGAACACTGTACTGTGTGAAATAAGTTAGTTTGGTTCTAGGAATCAGTTGCTTTCCTACGAAGAAGGTTAAGTGCAGCAACTTCAAACCTTCCTTGTTTGTGTAGTCTAACAAGATGTACAAATTAGTAGTATCGCTTCATTTCTAAAGTAGTTTGTTTAGAAAACAAACATCTTCATTGCCGAACACTCTCTGTGAAATAAGCGAGTTCGGTTCTAGGAATCAGTTGCTTTCCGACGAAGAAGGTTTAGTGCAGCAACTTCAAACCTTCCTTGATTGTGTAGTCTAACAAGATGTACAACTTACTAGTTTCGCTTCATTTCTAAAGTAGTTTCTTTAGAAAACAAACATCTTCATTGCCGAACACTGTACTGTGTGAAATAAGCTAGTTCGGTTGTAGGAATCATTTGCTTTCCTACGAAGAAGGTTTTTGCAGCAACTTCAAACCTTTCTAGTTAGTGTAGTCTAACAAGATGTACAACTTACTAGTTTCGCTTCATTTCTAAAGTAGTTTGTTTAGAAAACAAACATCTTCATTGCCGAAACACTGTACTGTGTGAAATAAGCTAGTTCGGTTCTAGGAATCACTTGCTTTCCTACGAAGAAGGTTTAGTGCAGCAAGTTCAAACTTTTCTAGTTAGTGTAATCTAAGAAGATGTACAAATTAGTAGTATCGCTTCATTTCTAAAGTAGTTTGTTTAGAAAACAAACATCTTCATTCCCGAACACTGTACTGTGTGAAATAAGCTAGTTCGGTTCTAGGAATCAGTTGCTTTCCTACGAAGAAGGTTTAGTGCAGCAACTTCAAACCTTCCTTGTTTGTGTAGTCTAACAAGATGTACAACTTACTAGTTTCGCTTCATTTCTAAAGTTCTTTAGTTTTCATTTAACACTGTACTGTGTGAAATAAGCATCTTCAGTTGCTTTCCTACGAAGAAGGTTTAGTGCAGCAAGTTCAAACTTTTCTACTTAGTGTAATCTAAAAGATGTACAACTTAGTAGTTCGGTTCATTTCTAAAGGTTTGTTTAAAAACAAACATCTTCATTGCCGAAAACTGTACTGTGTGAAATAAGTTAGTTCGGTTCTAGGAATCAGTTGCTTTCCTACGAAGAAGGTTTAGTGCAGCAACTTCAAACTTTAATCTAACAAGATTAGTGTAAAAACAAACATCTTCATTGCCAACACTGTACTGTGTGAAATAAGCTAGTTCGGTTCTAGGAATCATTTGCTTCCCCTACGAAGAAGTTTACAAACTTCAAACCTTCCTAGTTTCTAACAAGATGTACAACTTACTAGTTCTATTTCTAAAGTAGTTTGTTTAGAAAACAAACATCTCTCATTGCGAAACACTGTACTGTGTGAAATAAGCTAGTTCGGTTCTAGGAATCAGTTGCTTTCCTAAAGAAGGTTTAGTGCAGCAAGTTCAAACTTTTCTAGTTAGTGTAGTCTAACAAGATGTACAACTTAGTAGTTTCACTTCATTTCTAAAGTAGTTTGTTTAGAAAACAAACATCTTCATTGCGAACACTGTACTGTGTGAAATAAGCTAGTTCGGTTCTAGGAATCAGTTGCTTTCCTACGAAGAAGGTTTAGTGCAGCAACTTCAAACATTTCTAGTTAGTGTAATCTAACAAGATGTACAAATTAGTAGTATCGCTTCATTTCTAAAGTTGTTTGTTTAGAAAACAAACATCTTCATTGCTGAACACTGTACTGTGTGAAATAAGCTAGTTCGGTTCTAGGAATCAGTTGCTTTCCTACGAAGAAGGTTTAGTGCAGCAACTTCAAACCTTCCTTGTTAGTGTAGTCTAACAAGATGTACAAATTAGTAGTTTCACTTCATTTCTAAAGTAGTTTCTTTAGAAAACAAACATCTTCATTGCCAAACACTGTACTGTGTGAAATAAGCTAGTTCGGTTCTAGGAATCAGTTGCTTTCCTACGAAGAAGGTTTAGTGCAGCAAGTTCAAACTTTTCTGCTTAGTGTAATCTAACAAGATGTACAACTTAGTAGTTTCACTTCATTTCTAAAGCAGTTTGTTTAGAAAACAAACATCTTCATTGCCGAACACTGTACTGTGTGAAATAAGTTAGTTCGGTTCTAGGAATCAGTTGCTTTCCTAAAAGAAGGTTAAGTGCAGCAACTTCAAACCTTCTTGTTTGTGTAGTCTAACAAGATGTACAACTTACTAGTTTCGCTTCATTTCTAAAGTAGTTTCTTTAGAAAACAAACATCTTCATTGCCCGAACACTGTACTGTGTGAAATAAGCTAGTTCGGTTCTAGGAATCAGTTGCTTTCCTACGAAGAAGGTTTAGTGCAGCAAGTTCAAACCTTTTCTAGTTAGTGTACTCTAACAAGATGTACAACTTAGTAGTATCGCTTCATTTCTAAAGCAGTTTGTTTAGAAAACATACATCTTCATTGCCGAAAACTGTACTGTGTGAAATAAGTTAGTTCGGTTGTAGGAATCAGTTGCTTTCCTACGAAGAAGGTTTAGTGCAGCAACTTCAAACATTTCTAGTTAGTGTAATCTAAGAAGATGTACAAATTAGTAGTATCGCTTCATTTCTAAAGTAGTTTGTTTAGAAAACAAACATCTTCATTGCCGAACACTGTACTGTGTGAAATAAGCTAGTTCGGTTCTAGGAATCAGTTGCTTTCCTACGAAGAAGGTTTAGTGCAGCAACTTCAAACCTTCCTTGTTTGTGTAGTCTAACAAGATGTACAACTTACTAGTTTCGCTTCATTTCTAAAGTAGTTTGTTTAGAAAACAAACATCTTCATTGCCGAACACTGTACTGTGTGAAATAAGCTAGTTCGGTTCTAGGAATCAGTTGCTTTCCTACGAAGAAGGTTTAGTGCAGCAAGTTCAAACTTTTCTAGTTAGTGTAATCTAACAAGATGTACAACTTAGTAGTATCGTTCATTTCTAAAGTAGTTTGTTTAGAAAACAAACATCTTCATTGCCAACACTGTACTGTGTGAAATAAGTTAGTTCAGGAATCAGTTGCTTTCCTACGAAGAAGGTTAGTGCAGCAACTTCAAACCTTTCTTGTTAGTGTAATCTAACAAGATGTACAACTTAGTAGTTTCACTTCATTTCTAATGTAGTTTCTTTAGAAAACAAACATCTTCATTGCCAAACACTCTACTGTGTGAAATAAGCTAGTTCGGTTCTAGGAATCACTTGCTTTCCTACGAGGAAGGTTTAGTGCAGCAACTTCAAACTTTTCTAGTTAGTGTAGTCTAACAAGATGTACAACTTCGTAGTTTCACTTCATTTCTAAAGCAGTTTGTTTAGAAAACATACATCTTCATTGCCGAAAACTGTACTGTGTGAAATAAGTTAGTTCGGTTGTAGGAATCAGTTGCTTTCCTACGAAGAAGGTTTAGTGCAGCAACTTCAAACATTTCTAGTTGGTGTAATCTAAGAAGATGTACAAATTAGTAGTATCGCTTCATTTCTAAAGTAGTGTGTTTAGAAAACAAACATCTTCATTGCCGAACACTGTACTGTGTGAAATAAGCTAGTTCGGTTCTAGGAATCAGGAATCAGTTGGTTTAGTGCAGCAACTTCAAACCTTTCTTGTTTGTGTAATCTAACAAGGTTTAGTGCAGCAAGTTCAAAAACAAACATCTTTCTGGTTAAATAAGTGTAATAGGAATCAACAAGAAGGTTTAGTACAACAAACTAGTTAGTTAATCTAACTTCATTTCTAAAAGCAGTTTGTTTTAGAAAACAAACATCTTCATTGCCAAAAACTGTACTGTGTGAAATAAGTTAGTTCGGTTGTAGGAATCAGTTGCTTTCCTACGAAGAAGGTTTAGTGCAGCAACTTCAAACATTTCTAGTTAGTGTAATCTAACAAGATGTACAAATTAGTAGTATCGCTTCATTTCTAAAGTAGTTTGTTTAGAAAACAAACATCTTCATTGCCGAACACTGTACTGTGTGAAATAAGCTAGTTTGGTTCTAGGAATCAGTTGCTTTCCTACGAAGAAGGTTTAGTGCAGCAACTTCAAACTTTTCTAGTTAGTGTAATCTAACAAGATGTACAACTTAGTAGTTTCACTTCATTTCTAAAGTAGTTTGTTTAGAAAACAAACATCTTCATTGCCGAAACTGTACTGTGTGAAATAAGTTAGTTCGGTTCTAGGAATCAGTTGCTTTCCTACTAAGAAGGTTTAGTGCAGCAACTTCAAACATTTCTAGTTAGTGTAATCTAACAAGATGTACAACTTACTAGTTATCGCTTCATTTCTAAAGTAGTTTGTTTAGAAAACAAACATCTTCATTGCCGAACACTGTACTGTGTGAAATAAGCTAGTTCGGTTCTAGGAATCAGTTGCTTTCCTAAAGCAAGAAGGTTTAGTGCAGCAACTTCAAACCTTCCTTGTTTGTGTAGTCTAACAAGATGTACAACTTAGTAGTTTCGCTTCATTTCTAAAGTAGTTTGTTTAGAAAACAAACATCTTCATTGCCAACACTGTACTGTGTGAAATAAGCTAGTTCGGTTCTAGGAATCAGTTGCTTTCCTACAAAGAAGGTTTAGTGCAGCAAGTTCAAACTTTTCTAGTTAGTGTAATCTAACAAGATGTACAACTTAGTAGTTTCACTTCATTTCTCAATTAGTTTGTTTAGAAAACATACATCTTCATTGTCGAAAACTGAACTGTGTAAAATAAGTTAGTTTGGTTGTAGGAATCAGTTGCTTTCCTACGAAGAAGGTTTAGTGCAGCAACTTCAAACATTTTTAGTTAGTGTAATCTAAGAAGATGTACAAATTAGTAGTATCGCTTCATTTCTAAAGTAGTTTGTTTAGAAAACAAACATCTTCATTGCCGAACACTGTACTGTGTGAAATAAGCTAGTTCGGTTCTAGGAATCAGTTGCTTTCCCTCTGAAGAAGGTTTAGTGCAGCAAGTTCAAACTTTTCCAGTTTGTGTAGTCTAACAAGATGTACAACTTAGTAGTTTCGCTTCATTTCTAAAGTAGTTTGTTTAGAAAACAAACATCTTCATTGCCAAAACTGTACTGTGTGAAATAAGTTAGTTCGGTTGTAGGAATCAGTTGCTTTCCTACGAAGAAGGTTTAGTGCAGCAACTTCAAACATTTCTAGTTAGTGTAATCTAAGAAGATGTACAAATTAGTAGTTTCGCTTCATTTCTAAAGTAGTTTGTTTAGAAAACAAACATCTTCATTGCCGAACACTGTACTGTGTGAAATAAGCTAGTTCGGTTCTAGGAATCAGTTGCTTTCCTACGAAGAAGGTTTAGTGCAGCAACTTCAAACCTTCCTTGTTTGTGTAGTCTAACAAGATGTACAACTTACTAGTTTCGCTTCATTTCTAAAGTAGTTTCTTTAGAAAACAAACATCTTCATTGCCGAACACTGTACTGTGTGAAATAAGCTAGTTCGGTTCTAGGAATCAGTTGCTTTCCTACGAAGAAGGTTTAGTGCAGCAAGTTCAAACTTTTCTAGTTAGTGTAATCTAAAAAGATGTACAACTTAGTAGTTTCACTTCATTTCTAAAGCAGTTTGTTTAGGAAACAAACATCTTCATTGCCGAACACTGTACTGTGTGAAATAAGTTAGTTCGGTTGTAGGAATCAGTTGCTTTCCTCTGAAGAAGGTTTAGTGCAGCAATTTCAAACATTTTTAGTTAGTGTAATCTAAGAAGATGTACAAATTAGTAGTATCACTTCATTTCTAAAGTAGTTTGTTTAGAAAACAAACATCTTCATTGCGAACACTGTACTGTGTGAAATAAGCTAGTTCGGTTCTAGGAATCATTTGCTTTCCTACGAAGAAGGTTTAGTGCAGCAACTTCAAACCTTCCTTGTTGTGTAATCTAACAAGATGTACAACTTACTAGTTTCGCTTCATTTCTAAAGTAGTTTCTTTTAGAAAACAAACATCTTCATTGCCCAAAACTGTACTGTGTGAAATAAGCTAGTTCGGTTCTAGGAATCAGTTGCTTTCCTACGAAGAAGGTTTAGTGCAGCAACTTCAAACATTTCTAATTAGTGTAATCTAACAAGATGTACAAATTAGTAGTTTCGCTTCATTTCTAAAGTAGTTTGTTTAGAAAACAAACATCTTCATTGCCGAACACTGTACTGTGTGAAATAAGCTTAGTTCGGTTCTAGGAATCAGTTGCTTTCCTACGAAGAAGGTTAAGTGCAGCAACTTCAAACCTTCCTTGTTTGTGTAGTCTAACAAGATGTACAACTTACTAGTTTCGCTTCATTTCTAAAGTAGTTTCTTTAGAAAACAAACATCTTCATTGCCGAACACTGTACTGTGTGAAATAAGCTAGTTCGGTTCTAGGAATCAGTTGCTTTCCTACGAAGAAGGTTTAGTGCAGCAACTTCAAACCTTTCTTGATTGTGTAGTCTAACAAGATGTACAACTTAGTAGTTTCGCTTCATTTCTAAAGTAGTTTGTTTAGAAAACAAACATCTTCATTGCCAAAACTGTACTGTGTGAAATAAGTTAGTTCGGTTCTAGGAATCAGTTGCTTTCCTACGAAGAAGGTTTAGTGCAGCAACTTCAAACATTTCTAGTTAGTGTAATCTAAGAAGATGTACAAATTAGTAGTATTTCACTTCATTTCTAAAGTTGTTTGTTTAGAAAACAAACATCTTCATTGCCGAACACTGTACTGTGTGAAATAAGCTAGTTCGGTTCTAGGAATCATTTGCTTTCCTACGAAGAAGGTTTAGTGCAGCAACTTCAAACCTTCCTTGTTTGTGTAGTCTAACAAGATGTACAACTTACTAGTTTCGCTTCATTTCTAAAGTAGTTTCTTTAGAAAACAAACATCTTCATTGCCGAACACTGTACTGTGTGAAATAAGCTAGTTCGGTTTTAGGAATCAGTTGCTTTCCCTACGAAGAAGGTTTAGTGCAGCAAGTTCAAACTTTTCTGGTTAGTGTAATCTAACAAGATGTACAACTTAGTAGTTTCACTTCATTTCTAAAGTAGTTTCTTTAGAAAACAAACATCTTCATTGCCGAACACTGTACTGTGTGAAATAAGTTAGTTTGGTTGTAGGAATCAGTTGCTTTCCTACGAAGAAGGTTTAGTGCAGCAACTTCAAACCTTCCTTGTTTGTGTAGTCTAACAAGATGTACAACTTACTAGTTTCACTTCATTTCTAAAGTAGTTTCTTTAGAAAACAAACATCTTCATTGCCGAAAACTGTACTGTGTGAAATAAGCTAGTTCGGTTCTAGGAATCAGTTGCTTTCCTACGAAGAAGGTTTAAGTGCAGCAACTTCAAACCTTCCTTGTTTGTGTAGTCTAACAAGATGTACAACTTACTAGTTTCGCTTCATTTCTAAAGTAGTTTCTTTAGAAAACAAACATCTTCATTGCGAAACACTGTACTGTGTGAAATAAGCTAGTTCGGTTCTAGGAATCAGTTGCTTTCCTACGAAGAAGGTTTAGTGCAGCAAGTTCAAACTTTTCTAGTTAGTGTAATCTAACAAGATGTACAACTTAGTAGTTTCACTTCATTTCTAAAGTAGTTTGTTTAGAAAACAACATCTTCATTGCCGAAAACTGTACTGTGTGAAATAAGCTAGTTCGGTTCTAGGAATCATTTGCTTTCCTACCAAGAAGGTTTAGTGCAGCAAGTTCAAACCTTCCTTGATTGTGTAGTCTAACAAGATGTACAACTTACTAGTTTTGCTTCATTTCTAAAGTAGTTTCTTTAGAAAACAAACATCTTCATTGCCGAACACTGTACTGTGTGAAATAAGCTAGTTCGGTTCTAGGAATCAGTTGCTTTCCTACGAAGAAGGTTTAGTGCAGCAAGTTCAAACTTTTCTAGTTAGTGTAATCTAACAAGATGTACAACTTAGTAGTTTCACTTCATTTCTAAAGCAGTTTGTTTAGAAAACAAACATCTTCATTGCCGAACACTGTACTGTGTGAAATAAGTTAGTTCTGTTGTAGGAATCAGTTGCTTTCTCCTACGAAGAAGGTTAAGTGCAGCAACTTCAAACCTTCCTTGTTTGTGTAGTCTAACAAGATGTACAACTTACTAGTTTCGCTTCATTTCTAAAGTAGTTTCTTTAGAAAACAAACATCTTCATTGCCGAACACTGTACTGTGTGAAATAAGCTAGTTCGGTTCTAGGAATCAGTTGCTTTCCTACGAAGAAGAAGGTTTAGTGCAGCAAGTTCAAACGTTTCTAGTTAGTGTAATCTAAAAAGATGTACAACTTCGTAGTTTCACTTCATTTCTAAAGCAGTTTGTTTAGAAAACATACATCTTCATTGCCGAAAACTGTACTGTGTGAAATAAGTTAGTTCGGTTGTAGGAATCAGTTGCTTTCCTACGAAGAAGGTTTAGTGCAGCAACTTCAAACATTTCTTAGTTAGTGTAATCTAAAGAAGATGTACAAATTAGTAGTATCGCTTCATTTCTAAAGTAGTTTGTTTAGAAAACAAACATCTTCATTGCCGAACACTGTACTGTGTGAAATAAGCTAGTTCGGTTCTAGGAATCAGTTGCTTTCCTACGAAGAAGGTTAAGTGCAGCAACTTCAAACCTTCCTTGTTTGTGTAGTCTAACAAGATGTACAACTTACTAGTTTCGCTTCATTTCTAAAGTAGTTTCTTTAGAAAAAAAACATCTTCATTGCCGAACACTGTACTGTGTGAAATAAGCTAGTTCGGTTCTAGGAATCAGTTGCTTTCCTACGAAGAAGGTTTAGTGCAGCAAGTTCAAACTTTTCTAGTTAGTTTAATCTAAGAAGATGTACAAATTAGTAGTATCACTTCATTTCTAAAGCAGTTTGTTTAGAAAACAAACATCTTCATTGCCGAAAACTGTACTGTGTGAAATAAGTTAGTTCGGTTCTAGGAATCAGTTGCTTTCCTACGAAGAAGGTTTAGTGCAGCAACTTCAAACATTTGTAGTTAGTGTAAATCTAACAAGATGTACAAATTAGTAGTATCGCTTCATTTCTAAAGTAGTTTGTTTAGAAAACAAACATCTTCATTGCCGAAAACTGTACTGTGTGAAATAAGCTAGTTCGGTTCTAGGAATCATTTGCTTTCCTACGAAGAAGGTTTAGTGCAGCAAGTTCAAACTTTTCCTAGTTAGTGTAATCTAACAAGATGTACAACTTAGTAGTTTCGCTTCATTTCTAAAGTAGTTTGTTTAGAAAACAAACATCTTCATTGCCGAAAACTGTACTGTGTGAAATAAGTTAGTTCGGTTGTAGGAATCAGTTGCTTTCCTACGAAGAAGGTTTAGTGCAGCAAGTTCAAACTTTTCTAGTTAGTGTAGTCTAACAAGATGTACAAATTAGTAGTATCGCTTCATTTCTAAAGTAGTTTGTTTAGAAAACAAACATCTTCATTGCCGAACACTGTACTGTGTGAAATAAGCTAGTTCGGTTCTAGGAATCATTTGCTTTCCTACGAAGAAGGTTTAGTGCAGCAACTTCAAACCTTCCTTGTTTGTGTAGTCTAACAAGATGTACAACTTACTAGTTTCGCTTCATTTCTAAAGTAGTTTCTTTAGAAAACAAACATCTTCATTGCCGAACACTGTACTGTGTGAAATAAGCTAGTTCGGTTCTAGGAATCAGTTGCTTTCCTACGAAGAAGGTTTAGTGCAGCAAGTTCAAACTTTTCTAGTTAGTGTAGTCTAACAAGATGTACAACTTAGTAGTTTCGCTTCATTTCTAAAGCAGTTTGTTTAGAAAACATACATCTTCATTGCCGAAAACTGTCCTGTGTGAAATAAGTTAGTTCGGTTCTAGGAATCAGTTGCTTTCCTACGAAGAAGGTTTAGTGCAGCAACTTCAAACATTTCTAGTTAGTGTAATCTAAGAAGATGTACAAATTAGTAGTATCGCTTCATTTCTAAAGTAGTTTGTTTAGAAAACAAACATCTTCATTGCCGAACACTGTACTGTGTGAAATAAGCTAGTTCGGTTCTAGAATCAGTTGCTTTCCTACGAAGAAGGTTTAGTGCAGCAACTTCAAACCTTTCTTGTTTGTGTAGTCTAACAAGATGTACAACTTACTAGTTTCACTTCATTTCTAAAGTAGTTTGTTTAGAAAACAAACATCTTCATTGCCGAACACTGTACTGTGTGAAATAAGATAGTTCCGTTCTAGGAATCAGTTGCTTTCCTACGAAGAAGGTTTAGTGCAGCAATTTCAAACATTTTTAGTTAGTGTAATCTAAGAAGATGTACAAATTAGTAGTATCGCTTCATTTCCAAAGTAGTTTGTTTAGAAAACAAACATCTTCATTGCCGAACACTGTACTGTGTGAAATAAGCTAGTTCGGTTCTAGGAATCATTTGCTTTCCTACGAAGAAGGTTTAGTGCAGCAACTTCAAACCTTCCTTGATTGTGTAGTGTAACAAGATGTACAACTTACTAGTTTCGCTTCATTTCTAAAGTAGTTTCTTTAGAAAACAAACATCTTCATTGCCCAAAACTGTACTGTGTAAAATAAGCTAGTTCGGTTCTAGGAATCACTTGCTTTCCTACGAAGAAGGTTTAGTGCAGCAACTTCAAACATTTCTAATTAGTGTAATCTAAGAAGATGTACAAATTAGTAGTATCGCTTCATTTCTAAAGTAGTTTGTTTAGAAAACAAACATCTTCATTGCCGAACACTGTACTGTGTGAAATAAGCTAGTTCGGTTCTAGGAATCAGTTGCTTTCCTACGAAGAAGGTTAAGTGCAGCAACTTCAAACCTTCCTTGTTTGTGTAGTCTAACAAGATGTACAACTTACTAGTTTCGCTTCATTTCTAAAGTAGTTTCTTTAGAAAACAAACATCTTCATTGCCGAACACTGTACTGTGTGAAATAAGCTAGTTCGGTTCTAGGAATCATTGCTTTCCTACGAAGAAGGTTTAGTGCAGCAACTTCAAACCTTCCTTGTTTGTGTAGTCTAACAAGATGTACAACTTACTAGTTTCGCTTCATTTCTAAAGCAGTTTGTTTAGAAAACATACATCTTCATTGCCGAAAACTGTACTGTGTGAAATAAGTTAGTTCGGTTGTAGGAATCAGTTGCTTTCCTACGAAGAAGGTTTAGTGCAGCAACTTCAAACATTTCTAGTTAGTGTAATCTAAGAAGATGTACAAATTAGTAGTATCACTTCATTTCTAAAGTTGTTTGTTTAGAAAACAAACATCTTCATTGCCGAACACTGTACTGTGTGAAATAAGCTAGTTCGGTTCTAGGAATCATTTGCTTTCCTACGAAGAAGGTTTAGTGCAGCAACTTCAAACCTTCCTTGATTGTGTAGTCTAACAAGATGTACAACTTACTAGTTTCGCTTCATTTCTAAAGTAGTTTCTTTAGAAAACAAACATCTTCATTGCCGAACACTGTACTGTGTGAAATAAGCTAGTTCGGTTTTAGGAATCAGTTGCTTTCCTACGAAGAAGGTTTAGTGCAGCAAGTTCAAACTTTTCTGGTTAGTGTAATCTAACAAGATGTACAACTTAGTAGTTTCACTTCATTTCTAAAGCAGTTTCTTTAGGAAACAAACATCTTCATTGCCGAACACTGTACTGTGTGAAATAAGTTAGTTTGGTTGTAGGAATCAGTTGCTTTCCTACGAAGAAGGTTAAGTGCAGCAACTTCAAACCTTCCTTGTTTGTGTAGTCTAACAAGATGTACAACTTACTAGTTTCGCTTCATTTCTAAAGTAGTTTCTTTAGAAAACAAACATCTTCATTGCCGAAAACTGTACTGTGTGAAATAAGTTAGTTCGGTTGTAGGAATCAGTTGCTTTCCTACGAAGAAGGTTTAGTGCAGCAACTTCAAACCTTCCTTGTTTGTGTAGTCTAACAAGATGTACAACTTACTAGTTTCGCTTCATTTCTAAAGTAGTTTCTTTAGAAAACAAACATCTTCATTGCCGAACACTGTACTGTGTGAAATAAGCTGGTTCGGTTCTAGGAATCAGTTGCTTTCCTACGAAGAAGGTTTAGTGCAGCAAGTTCAAACTTTTCTAGTTAGTGTAATCTAAAAAGCTGTACAACTTCGTAGTTTCACTTCATTTCTAAAGCAGTTTGTTTAGAAAACATACATCTCCATTGCCGAAAACTGTACTGTGTGAAATAAGCTAGTTCGGTTCTAGGAATCATTTGCTTTCCTACCAAGAAGGTTTAGTGCAGCAAGTTCAAACCTTCCTTGATTGTGTAGTCTAACAAGATGTACAACACACTAGTTTTGCTTCATTTATAAAGTAGTTTCTTTAGAAAACAAACATCTTCATTGCCGAACACTGTACTGTGTGAAATAAGCTAGTTCGGATCTAGGAATCACTTGCTTTCCTACGAAGAAGGTTTAGTGCAACAAGTTCAAACTTTTCTGGTTAGTGTAATCTAACAAGATGTACACCTTAGTAGTTTCACTTCATTTCTAAAGCAGTTTCTTTAGGAAACAAACATCTTCATTGCCGAACACTGTACTGTGTGAAATAAGTTAGTTCTGTTGTAGGAATCAGTTGCTCTCCTACGAAGAAGGTTAAGTGCAGCAACTTCAAACCTTCCTTGTTTGTGTAGTCTAACAAGATGTACAACTTACTAGTTTCGCTTCATTTCTAAAGTAGTTTCTTTAGAAAACAAACATCTTCATTCCGGAACACTGTACTGTGTGAAATAAGCTAGTTCGGTTCTAGGAATCAGTTGCTTTCCCTACGAAGAAGGTTTAGTGCAGCAAGTTCAAACATTTCTAGTTAGTGTAATCTAAAAAGATGTACAACTTAGTAGTTTCACTTCATTTCTAAAGCAGTTTGTTTAGAAAACAAACATCTTCATTGCCGAAACTGTACTGTGTGAAATAAGGTAGTTCGGTTCTAGGAATAAGTTGCTTTCCTACGAAGAAGGTTTAGTGCAGCAATTTCAAACATTTTTAGTTAGTGTAATCTAAGAAGATGTACAAATTAGTAGTATCGCTTCATTTCTAAAGTAGTTTGTTTAGAAAACAAACATCTTCATTGCCGAACACTGTACTGTGTGAAATAAGCTAGTTCGGTTCTAGGAATCAGTTGCTTTCCTACGAAGAAGGTTTAGTGCAGCAACTTCAAACCTTCCTTGTTTGTATGTAATCTATATATTCAGTACAACTTAGTAGTATAGTTTCATTTCTAAAGTAGTTTCTTTAGAAAACAAACATCTTCATTGCCCCGGTCTGTACTGTGTGAAATAAGCTAGTTCCATTGTAGGAATCAGTTGCTTTCTACGAAGAAGGTTTAGTGCAGCAAGTTCAAACCTTTTGTTTGTGTAGTCTTTACAAGTGTGCTGTGGTGGCTGGTTGGCTTTCTTTCTAAAGTTGGTCCTGTGGAGAACAGGCATCTTCATTGGCTTCTGCCTTTATGGAACTTCCCTGGATCTGTAAGTTTCAATAAATGGTTCTATATCCCTTGCTCCATAACTGTGCCCGTTCTGCAAGTTCAACTTCAAACCTTTCTTGTTAGTGCAACAGTAAAAGATGTACAACTTAGTAGTTTGAGATTTCTAAAGTGTTTGTTTAGAAAACAAACATCTTCATTGGAACCTGTACTTTGTGAAATATGGGCATGGACTTGGTTGTTGGAATCAGTTGATTTCCTTCTGGAGTGGTGCAGCAAGTTTTAAACCTTTCTGATGTTTGTGTGAGAATAACAAGATGTACAACTTACTAGTTTCGCTTCATTTCTAAAGAGGTTTCTTTAGAAAACAAACATCTTCATTGCCGAACACTGTACTGTTGGAAATAAGCTAGTTCGGTTCTAGGAATCAGTTGCTCTGCTATCCAGGCCCAGAAAGTTTGATCAGCAAATTTGTAACTTTTGATTAGTGTAGTCTAAAAGATATACAACTTTAGTGAGATTTTAAGATTTTGAGTTGGAAAACCTGAAGCATCTTAAAAGTAGAGGCACTGAGACTGGTTAAGCTGCTATTGTTGACACATTAGCAATCTTAAGGGAAGGTGGAAGGAAGGTGGAAGGAGTGCAGCAACTTCAAACATTAAAACAATGGAGAGGATGCCTGAGGAAAGACTTAGTAGTTGCAAAGTCTTTGGAAAGAGTTTCTTTAGAAAACAACCTGCTTTTCAAGGCTATGGTTTATTTTGTCCCTGGATTAAGAATAAGGCTAGTCCTGCACACCTGGAATCAGTTTTGGAAGCATGAAAAATGTTTAGTGCAGCAAGTTGCAAACCTTTCTTGTTTGTGTAGATGTAACAAGATGTACAACATGAAGACCCTCAGGAATTTCTGGAAGAGTTTTTTGGAAAACATGGATCTTCATTGCATGGAGACCTGAAGATGTTTTGAATATACCAGGACTGTGCAAAAGGGCTACCATGGAGTGCAGTGTTGGCATGGGATGAAAGTTTTCCCTGGAGACTCTGCCCAGCTGGAGGGGTGGGAATTGGAAAACCTGAAGACTGTTAGTGTAATCTAAGAAGATGTACAAATTAGTAGTATCACTTCATTTCTAAAGTAGTTTGTTTAGAAAACAAACATCTTCATTGCCAACATATTGAACTTGAACTGCAGAAGTTTGAATCACTGCTGATGGTGGTTGAGTTTTATTGCAGTTTCAAACCTTTCCTTGTTGCCTTGTACCAGTTAAAAAGATTTACAACTTAGTAGTTGACATGTTGATTTCTAAAGTTGTTTGATTTACAAAACAAACTATCTTCATTGATCAAGACTGTGTACTGTTTGAAATAAGACTGAGTACAATTTACAAGGAATAGTTATAAATCTATTGGGGAAGGTTTAAATATAGCAACTCAAACTTTTTCCTTAGTTTGAATATATGTCCCCAATATATTCAGTATTTTATTAGTTTATAGTTTGCATCTGCAATCACCTTGCTAGAGGCAAGGTCATCTTCATCGGTCTTAATGTGGTGATGGGTTTGAGATTCCATTGTAAAGATATGCAAATGTGTCTAGCAGGAGTTCATGAAGTCTGCTGTGTGACCTTTTGGCTGTAGTTAGTTTTTACTCTGTGTGCTGTGGTGGCTGGTTGGCTTTCTCTCTCTGCTTGGTCCTGTGGAGAGCAGGCATCTGTAAGTTTCAATAAATAATATCCCTTCCTCCATAACTGGTCTCAGTAGAAATCAGTTGTTTGTTAGTCTAACAAGATGTACAAAGAGTTTCTTTAGGTTTCATTGAGTGCAAATAACTTCAAACAGTTTCTTTCCTAGTGTAATCTAACAAGATGTACAACTTAGTAGTAATCTAAGAAGGTCATTTCTAAAAACAGTTTGTTTAGAAAACAAACATCTTCATTGCCGAAACTGTACTGTGTGAAATAAGTTAGTTCGGTTCTAGGAATCAGTTGCTTTCCCTACGAAGAAGGTTTAGTGCAGCAACTTCAAACATTTGTAGTTAGTGTAATCTAACAAGATGTACAAATTAGTAGTTGTCAAACATCTTCATTTCTAAAGTAGTTTGTTTAGAAAAATCAAACATCTTCATTGCCGAAAACTGTACTGTGTGAAATAAGTTAGTTCGGTTGTAGGAATCATTTGCTTTCCTACGAAGAAGGTTTAGTGCAGCAAGTTAAAACTTTTCTAGTTAGTGAAGTCTAAGAAGATGTACAAATTAGTAGTATCGCTTCATTTCTAAAGCAGTTTGTTTAGAAAACAAACATCATCATTGCCGAACACTGTACTGTGTGAAATAAGCTAGTTCGGTTCTAGGAATCATTTGCTTTCCTACGAAGAAGGTTTAGTGCAGCAACTTCAAACCTTCCTTGATTGTGTAGTCTAACAAGATGTACAACACACTAGTTTTGCTATATTTATAAAGCAGTTTCTTTAGAATACAAACACCTTCATTGTCGAACACTGTACTCTGTGAAATAAGCTAGTTCGGTTCTTGGAATCAGTTGCTTTCCTACGAAGAAGGTTTAGTGCAGCAAGTTCAAACTTTTATAGTTAGTGTTGCCTAACAAGATGTACAACTTAGTAGTATCGCTTCATTTCTAAAGCAGTTTGTTTAGAAAACATATATCTTCATTGCCGAAAACTGTACTGTGTGAAATAACTTAGTTCGGTTTTAGGAATCAGTTGCTTTCCTACGAAGAAGGTTTAGTGCAGCAACTTCAAACATTTCTAGTTAGTGTAATCTAAGAAGATGTACAAATTAGTAGTATCGCTTCATTTCTAAAGTAGTTTGTTTAGAGAACAAATATCTTCATTGCCGAACACTGTACTGTGTGAAATAAGCTAGTTCGGTTCTAAGATTCAGTTGCTTTCCTACGATAAGGTTAAGTGCAGCAACTTCAAACCTTCGTTGTTTGTGTAGTCTAACAAGATGTACAACTTACTAGTTTCACTTCATTTCTAAAGTAGTTTCTTTAGAAAACAAACATCTTCATTGCCGAACACTGTACTGTGTGAAATAAGATAGTTCCGTTCTAGGAATCAGTTGCTTTCCTACGAAGAAGGTTTAGTGCAGCAAGTTCAAACTTTTCTAGTTAGTGTAGTCTAACAAGATGTACAACTTAGTAGTATCGCTTCATTTCTAAAGCAGTTTGTTTCGAAAACATACATCTTCATTGCCGAAAACTGTACTGTGTGAAATAAGTTAGTTTGGTTGTAGGAATCAGTTGCTTTCCTAGAAAGAAGGTTTAGTGCAGCAACTTCAAACATTTCTATTTAGTGTAATCTAAGAAGATGTACAAATTAGTAGTATCGCTTCATTTCTAAAGTAGTTTGTTTAGAAAACAAACATCTTCATTGCCGAACACTGTACTGTGTGAAATAAGCTAGTTCGGTTCTTGGAATCAGTTGCTTTCCTACGAAGAAGGTTAAGTTCAGCAACTTCAAACCTTCAATGTTTGTGTAGTCTAACAAGATGTACAACTTAGTAGTTTCGCTTCATTTCTAAAGTAGTTTGTTTAGAAAACAAACATCTTCATTGCCGAACACTGTACTGTGTGAAATAAGCTAGTTCGGTTCTAGGAATCAGTTGCATTCCTACGAAGAAGGTTTAGTGCAGCAAGTTCAAACTTTTCTAGTTAGTGTAATCTAAAAAGATGTACAACTCCGTAGTTTCACTTCATTTCTAAAGCAGTTTGTTTAGAAAACATACATCTTCATTGCCAACAACTGTACTGTGTGAAATAAGCTAGTTCAGTTGTAGGATCAGTTGCTTTCCTACGAAGAAGGTTTAGTGCAGCAACTTCAAACATTTTTAGTTAGTGTAATCTAAGAAGATGTACAAATTAGTAGTATCGCTTCATTTCTAAAGTAGTTTGTTTAGAAAACAAACATCTTCATTGCCGAACACTGTACTGTGTGAAATAAGCTAGTTCGGTTCTAGGAATCAGTTGCTTTCCTACGAAGAAGGTTAAGTGCAGCAACTTCAAACCTTCCTTGTTTGTGTAGTCTAACAAGATGTACAACTTACTAGTTTCGCTTCATTTCTAAAGTAGTTTCTTTAGAAAACAAACATTTTCATTGCCGAACACTGTACTGTGTGAAATAAGCTAGTTCGGTTCTAGGAATCAGTTGCTTTCCTACGAAGAAGGTTTAGTGCAGCAAGTTCAAACTTTTCTAGTTAGTGTAATCTAAGAAGATGTACAAATTAGTAGTATCGCTTCATTTCTAAAGCAGTTTGTTTAGAAAACATACATCTTCATTGCCGAAAACTGTACTGTGTGAAATAAGTTAGTTCGGTTGTAGGAATCAGTTGCTTTCCTACGAAGAAGGTTTAGTGCAGCAACTTCAAACATTTGTAGTTAGTGTAATCTAAGAAGATGTACAAATTAGTAGTATCGCTTCATTTCTAAAGTTGTTTGTTTAGAAAACAAACATCTTCATTGCCGAACACTGTACTGTGTGAAATAAGCTAGTTCGGTTCTAGGAATCATTTGCTTTCCTACGAAGAAGGTTTAGTGCAGCAACTTCAAACCTTCCTTGATTGTGTAGTCTAACAAGATGTACAACACACTAGTTTTGCTTCATTTATAAAGCAGTTTCTTTAGAAAACAAACATCTTCATTGCCGAACACTGTACTGTGTGAAATAAGCTAGTTCGGTTCTAGGAATCAGTTGCTTTCCTACGAAGAAGGTTTAGTGCAGCAAGTTCAAACTTTTCTAGTTAGTGTAGTCTAACAAGATGTACAACTTAGTAGTATCGCTTCATTTCTAAAGCAGTTTGTTTAGAAAACATACATCTTCATTGCCGAAAACTGTACTGTGTGAAATAAGTTAGTTCGGTTTTAGGAATCAGTTGCTTTCCTACGAAGAAGGTTTAGTGCAGCAACTTCAAACATTTCTAGTTAGTGTAATCTAAGAAGATGTACAAATTAGTAGTATCGCTTCATTTCTAAAGTAGTTTGTTTAGAAAACAAACATCTTCATTGCCGAACACTGTACTGTGTGAAATAAGCTAGTTCGGTTCTAAGAATCAGTTGCTTTCCTACGAAGAAGGTTAAGTGCAGCAACTTCAAACCTTCCTTGTTTGTGTAGTCTAACAAGATGTACAACTTACTAGTTTTGCTTCATTTCTAAAGTAGTTTCTTTAGAAAACAAACATCTTCATTGCGAACACTGTACTGTGTGAAATAAGCTAGTTCGGTTCTAGGAATCAGTTGCTTTCCCGACGAAGAAGGTTTAGTGCAGCAACTTCAAACCTTCCTAGTTTGTGTAGTCTAACAAGATGTACAACTTACTAGTTTCGCTTCATTTCTAAAGCAGTTTGTTTAGAAAACAAACATCTTCATTGCCGAACACTGTACTGTGTGAAATAAGTTAGTTCGGTTGTAGGAATCAGTTGCTTTCCTACGAAGAAGGTTTAGTGCAGCAACTTCAAACATTTCTAGTTAGTGTAATCTAAGAAGATGTACAAATTAGTAGTATCGCTTCATTTCTAAAGTAGTTTGTTTAGAAAACAAACATCTTCATTGCCGAAAACTGTACTGTGTGAAATAAGCTAGTTCGGTTCTAGGAATCAGTTGCTTTCCTACGAAGAAGGTTAAGTGCAGCAACTTCAAACCTTCCTTGTTTGTGTAGTCTAACAAGATGTACAACTTACTAGTTTCGCTTCATTTCTAAAGTAGTTTCTTTAGAAAACAAACATCTTCATTGCCGAACACTGTACTGTGTGAAATAAGCTAGTTCGGTTCTAGGAATCACTTGCTTTCCTACGAAGAAGGTTTAGTGCAGCAAGTTCAAACTTTTCTGGTTAGTGTAATCTAACAAGATGTACAATTTAGTAGTTTCACTTCATTTCTAAAGCAGTTTCTTTAGGAAACAAACATCTTCATTGCCGAACACTGTACTGTGTGAAATAAGCTAGTTCGGTTCTAGGAATCAGTTGCTTTCCTACGAAGAAGGTTTAGTGCAGCAAGTTCAAACTTTTCTACTTAGTGTAGTCTAACAAGATGTACAACTTAGTAGTATCGCTTCATTTCTAAAGTAGTTTGTTTAGAAAACAAACATCTTCATTGCCGAACACTGTACTGTGTGAAATAAGTTAGTTCGGTTGTAGGAATCAGTTGCTTTCCTACGAAGAAGGTTTAGTGCAGCAAGTTCAAACTTTTCTAGTTAGTGTAATCTAAAAAGATGTACAACTTTGTAGTTTCACTTCATTTCTAAAGCAGTTTGTTTAGAAAACATACATCTTCATTGCCAAAAACTGTACTGTGTGAAATAAGTTAGTTCGGTTGTAGGAATCAGTTGCTTTCCTACGTAGAAGGTTTAGTGCAGCAACTTCAAACATTTTTAGTTAGTGTAATCTAAGAAGATGTACAAATTAGTAGTATCGCTTCATTTCTAAAGTAGTTTGTTTAGAAAACAAACATCTTCATTGCCGAACACTGTACTGTGTGAAATAAGCTAGTTCGGTTCTAGGAATCAGTTGCTTTCCTACGAAGAAGGTTAAGTGCAGCAACGTCAAACCTTCCTTGTTTGTGTAGTCTAACAAGATGTACAACTTAGTAGTTTCGCTTCATTTCTAAAGTAGTTTCTTTAGAAAACAAACATCTTCATTGACGAACACTGTACTGTGTGAAATAAGCTAGTTCGGTTCTAGGAATCAGTTGCTTTCCTACGAAGAAGGTTTAGTGCAGCAAGTTCAAACATTTGTAGTTAGTGTAATCTAAGAAGGTGTACAAATTAGTAGTATCGCTTCATTTCTAAAGTTGTTTGTTTAGAAAACAAACATCTTCATTGCCGAACACTGTACTGTGTGAAATAAGCTAGTTCGGTTCTAGGAATCATTTGCTTTCCTACGAAGAAGGTTTAGTGCAGCAACTTCAAACCTTCCTTGATTGTGTAGTCTAACAAGATGTACAACACACTAGTTTTGCTTCATTTATAAAGTAGTTTCTTTAGAAAACAAACATCTTCATTGCCGAACACTGTACTGTGTGAAATAAGCTAGTTCGGTTCTAGGAATCAGTTGCTTTCCTACGAAGAAGGTTTAGTGCCGCAAGTTCAAACTTTTATAGTTAGTGTAGCCTAACAAGATGTACAACTTAGTAGTATCGCTTCATTTATAAAGCAGTTTGTTTAGAAAACATACATCTTCATTGCCGAAAACTGTACTGTGTGAAATAAGTTAGTTCGGTTGTAGGAATCTTTTGCTTTCCTTAAAGAAGGTTTAGTGCAGCAACTTCAAACATTTCTAGTTAGTGTAGTCTAAGAAGATGTACAAATTAGTAGTATCGCTTCATTTCTAAAGTAGTTTGTTTAGAGAACAAACATCTTCATTGCCGAACACTGTACTGTGTGAAATAAGCTAGTTCGGTTCTAGGAATCAGTTGCTTTCCTACGATAAGGTTAAGTGCAGCAACTTCAAACCTTCCTTGTTTGTGTAGTCTAACAAGATGTACAACTTACTAGTTTTGCTTCATTTCTAAAGTAGTTTCTTTAGAAAACAAACATCTTCATTGCCGAACACTGTACTGTGTGAAATAAGCTAGTTCGGTTCTAGGAATCAGTTGCTTTCCCTCGAAGAAGGTTTAGTGCAGCAAGTTCAAACTTTTCTGGTTAGTGTAATCTAACAAGATGTACAACTTAGTAGTTTCACTTCATTTCTAAAGCAGTTTCCTTAGGAAACAAACATCTTCATTGCCGAACACTGTACTGTGTGAAATAAGTTAGTTCGGTTGTAGGAATCAGTTGCTTTCCTACGAAGAAGGTTAAGTGCAGCAACTTCAAACCTTCCTTGTTTGTGTAGTCTAACAAGATGTACAACTTACTAGTTTCGCTTCATTTCTAAAGTAGTTTCTTTAGAAAACAAACATCTTCATTGCCGAACACTGTACTGTGTGAAATAAGCTAGTTCGGTTCTAGGAATCAGTTGCTTTCCTACGAAGAAGGTTTAGTGCAGCAAGTTCAAAATTTTCTAGTTAGTGTAATCTAACAAGATGTACAACTTAGTAGTATCGCTTCATTTCTAAAGCAGTTTGTTTAGAAAACATACATCTTCATTGCCGAAAACTGTACTGTGTGAAATAAGTTAGTTCGGTTGTAGGAATCAGTTGCTTTCCTACGAAGAAGGTTTAGTGCAGCAACTTCAAACATTTCTAGTTAGTGTAATCTAAGAAGATGTACAAATTAGTAGTATCGCTTCATTTCTAAAGTAGTTTGTTTAGAAAACAAACATCTTCATTGCCGAACACTGTACTGTGTGAAATAAGCTATTTCGGTTTTAGGAATCCTTTGCTTTCCTACGAAGAAGGTTTAGTGCAGCAACTTCAAACCTTCCTTGTTTGTGCAGTCTAACAAGATGTACAACTTACTAGTTTCGCTTCATTTCTAAAGAAGTTTCTTTAGAAAACAAACATCTTCATTGCCGAACACTGTACTGTGTGAAATAAGCTAGTTCGGTTCTAGGAATCAGTTGCTTTCCTACGAAGAAGGTTTAGTGCAGCAAGTTCAAACTTTTCTAGTTAGTGTAGTCTAACAAGATATACAACTTAGTAGTATCGCTTCATTTCTAAAGCAGTTTGTTTAGAAAACATACATCTTCATTTCTGGAAACTGTACTGTGTGAAATAAGTTAGTTCGGTTGTAGGAATCAGTTGCTTTCCTACGAAGAAGGTTTAGTGCAGCAACTTCAAACATTTCTAGTTAGTGTAATCTAAGAAGATGTACAAATTAGTAGTATCGCTTCATTTCTAAAGTAGTTTGTTTAGAAAACAAACATCTTCATTGCCGAACACTGTACTGTGTGAAATAAGCTAGTTCGGTTCTAGGAATCAGTTGCTTTCCTACGAAGAAGGTTTAGTGCAGCAAGTTCAAACTTTTCTAGTTAGTGTAATCTAAAAAGATGTACAACTTCGTAGTTTCACTTCATTTCTAAAGCAGTTTGTTTAGAAAACATACATCTTCATTGCTGAACACTGTACTGGGTGAAATAAGCTAGTTCGGTTCTAGGAATCAGTTGCTTTCCTACGAAGAAGGTTTAGTGCAGCAAGTTCAAACTTTTCTAGTTAGTGTAGTCTAACAAGATGTACAACTTAGTAGTATCGCTTCATTTCTAAAGCAGTTTGTTTAGAAAACATACATCTTCATTGCCGAAAACTGTACTGTGTGAAATAAGTTAGTTCGGTTGTAGGAATCAGTTGCTTTCCTACGAAGAAGGTTTAGTGCAGCAACTTCAAACATTTCTAGTTAGTGTAATCTAAGAAGATGTACAAATTAGTAGTATCGCTTCATTTCTAAAGTAGTTTGTTTAGAAAACAAAAATCTTCATTGCCGAACACTGTACTGTGTGAAATAAGCTAGTTCGGTTCTAGGAATCAGTTGCTTTCCTACGAAGAAGGTTAAGTGCAGCAACTTCAAACCTTCCTTGTTTGTGTAGTCTAACAAGATGTACAACTTACTAGTTTCGCTTCATTTCTAAAGTTGTTTCTTTAGAAAACAAACATCTTCATTGCCGAACACTGTACTGTGTGAAATAAGCTAGTTTGGTTCTAGGAATCATTTGCTTTCCTACGAAGAAGGTTTAGTGCAGCAACTTCAAACCTTCCTTGATTGTGTAGTCTAACAAGATGTACAACTTACTAGTTTCGCTTCATTTCTAAAGCAGTTTGTTTAGAAAACATACATCTTCATTGCCGAAAACTGTACTGTGTGAAATAAGTTAGTTCGGCTGTAGGAATCAGTTGCTTTCCTACGAAGAAGGTTTAGTGCAGCAACTTCAAACATTTCTAATTAGTGTAATCTAAGAAGATGTACAAATTAGTAGTATCGCTTCATTTCTAAAGTTGTTTGTTTAGAAAACAAACATCTTCATTGCCGAACACTGTACTGTGTGAAATAAGCTAGTTCGGTTCTAGGAATCATTTGCTTTCCTACGAAGAAGGTTTAGTGCAGCAACTTCAAACCTTCCTTGATTGTGTAGTCTAACAAGATGTACAACTTACTAGTTTCGCTTCATTTCTAAAGTAGTTTCTTTAGAAAACAAACATCTTCATTGCCCAAAACTGTACTGTGTAAAATAAGCTAGTTCGGTTCTAGGAATCACTTGCTTTCCTACGAAGAAGGTTTAGTGCAGCAAGTTCAAACATTTTCTAGTTAGTGTAATCTAAGAAGATGTACAAATTAGTAGTATCACTTCATTTCTAAAGTAGTTTGTTTAGAAAACAAACATCTTCATTGCCGAACACTGTACTGTGTGAAATAAGCTAGTTCGGTTCTAGGAATCAGTTGCTTTCCTACGAAAAAGTTAAGTGCAGCAACTTCAAACCTTCCTTGTTTGTGTAGTCTAACAAGATGTACAACTTACTAGTTTCGCTTCATTTCTAAAGTTGTTTCTATAGAAAACAAACATCTTCATTGCCGAACACTGTACTGTGTGAAATAAGCTAGTTTTGGTTCTAGGAATCATTTGCTTTCCCTCGAAGAAGGTTTAGTGCAGCAACTTCAAACCTTTCTTGATTGTGTAGTCTAACAAGATGTACAACTTACTAGTTTCGCTTCATTTCTAAAGCAGTTTGTTTAGAAAACATACATCTTCATTGCCGAAAACTGTACTGTGTGAAATAAGTTAGTTCGGTTCTAGGAATCAGTTGCTTTCCTACGAAGAAGGTTTAGTGCAGCAACTTCAAACATTTCTAATTAGTGTAATCTAAGAAGATGTACAAATTAGTAGTATCGCTTCATTTCTAAAGTTGTTTGTTTAGAAAACAAACATCTTCATTGCCGAACACTGTACTGTGTGAAATAAGCTAGTTCGGTTCTAGGAATCAGTTGCTTTCCTACGAAGAAGGTTTAGTGCAGCAACTTCAAACCTTCCTTGATTGTGTAGTCTAACAAGATATACAACTTACTAGTTTCGCTTCATTTCTAAAGTAGTTTCTTTAGAAAACAATCATCGTCATTGCCTAACACTGTACTGTGTGAAATAAGCTGGTTCGGTTCTAGGAATCACTTGCTTTCCTACGAAGAAGGTTTAGTGCAGCAACTTCAAACATTTCTAGTTAGTGTAATCTAAGAAGATGTACAAATTAGTAGTATCGCTTCATTTCTAAAGTAGTTTGTTTTGAAAACAAACATCTTCATTGCCGAACACTGTACTGTGTGAAATAAGCTAGTTCGGTTCTAGGAATCAGTTGCTTTCCTACGAAGAAGGTTAAGTGCAGCAACTTCAAACCTTCCTTGTTTGTGTAGTCTAACAAGATGTACAACTTACTAGTTTCGCTTCATTTCTAAAGTAGTTTCTTTAGAAAACAAACATCTTCATTGCCGAACACTGTACTGTGTGAAATAAGCTAGTTCGGTTCTAGGAATCATTTGCTTTCCTACGAAGAAGGTTTAGTGCAGCAACTTCAAACCTTCCTTGATTGTGTAATCTAACAAGATGTACAACTTACTAGTTTCGCTTCATTTCTAAAGCAGTTTATTTAGAAAACATACATCTTCATTGCGAAACACTGTACTGTGTGAAATAAGTTAGTTCGGTTCTAGGAATCAGTTGCTTTCCTACGAAGAAGGTTTAGTGCAGCAACTTCAAACATTTCTAGTTAGTGTAATCTAAGAAGATGTACAAATTAGTAGTATCGCTTCATTTCTAAAGTTGTTTGTTTAGAAAACAAACATCTTCATTGCCGAACACTGTACTGTGTGAAATAAGCTAGTTCGGTTCTAGGAATCATTTGCTTTCCTACGAAGAAGGTTTAGTGCAGCAACTTCAAACCTTCCTTGTTTGTGTAGTCTAACAAGATGTACAACTTACTAGTTTCACTTCATTTCTAAAGTAGTTTCTTTAGAAAACAAACATCTTCATTGCCGAACACTGTACTGTGTGAAATAAGATAGTTCGGTTTTAGGAATCAGTTGCTTTCCTACGAAGAAGGTTTAGTGCAGCAAAACTCAAACTTTTCTGGTTAGTGTAATCTAACAAGATGTACAACTTAGTAGTTTCACTTCATTTCTAAAGCAGTTTCTTTAGAAAACAAACATCTTCATTCCCGAACACTGTACTGTGTGAAATAAGATAGGTTGGTTGTAGGAATCAGTTGCTTTCCTACGACGAAGGTTAAGTGCAGCAACTTCAAACCTTCCTTGTTTGTGTAGTCTAACAAGATGTACAACTTACTAGTTTCGCTTCATTTCTAAAGTAGTTTCTTTAGAAAACATACATCTTCATTGCCGAAAACTGTACTGTGTGAAATAAGTTAGTTCGGTTGTAGGAATCAGTTGCTTTCCTACGAAGAAGGTTAAGTGCAGCAACTTCAAACCTTCCTTGTTTGTGTACTCTAACAAGATGTACAACTTACTAGTTTCGGTTCATTTCTAAAGTAGTTTCTTTAGAAAACAAACATCTTCATTGCTGAACACTGTACTGTGTGAAATAAGCTAGTTCGGTTCTAGAAATCAGTTGCTTTCCTACGAAGAAAATTTAGTGCAGCAAGTTCAAACTTTTCTAGTGAGTGTAGTCTAACAAGATGTACAACTTAGTAGTATCGCTTCATTTCTAAAGCAGTTTGTTTAGAAAACATACATCTTCATGGCCGAAAACTGTACTGTGTGAAATAAGTTAGTTCGGTTGTAGGAATCAGTTTCTTTCCTACGAAGAAGGTTTAGTGCAGCAACTTCAAACATTTCTAGTTAGTGTAATCTAAGAAGATGTACAAATGAGTAGTATCGCTTCATTTCTAAAGTAGTTTGTTTAGAACACAAACATCTTCATTGCCGAACACTGTACTGTGTGAAATAAGCTAGTTCGGTTGTAGGAATCATTTGCTTTCCTACGAAGAAGGTTTAGTGCAGCAACTTCAAACCTTCCTTGATGGTGTAATCTAACAAGATGTACAACTTACTAGTTTCTCTTCATTTCTAAAGTAGTTTCTTTAGTAAACAAACATCTTCATTGCCGAACACTGTACTGTGTGAAATAAGCTAGTTCGGTTCTAGGAATCACTTGCTTTCCTACAAAGAAGGTTTAGTGCAGCAAGTTCAAACTTTTCTGGTTAGTCTAATCTAACAAGATGTACAACTTAGTAGTTTTTCCTTCATTTCTAAAGCAGTTTCTTTAGGAAAGAAACATCTTCATTGCCGAACACTGTACTGTGTGAAATAAGTTAGTTCGGTTGTAGGAATCAGTTGCTCTCCTACGAAGAAGGTTAAGTGCAGCAACTTCAAACCCTCCTTGATTGTATAGTCTAACAAGATGCACAACTTACTAGTTTCGCTTCATTTCTAAAGTAGTTTCTTTAGAAGACAAACATCTTCATTGCCGAACACTGTACTGTGTGAAATATTCTAGTTCGGTTGTAGGAATCAGTTGCTTTCCTATGAAGAAGGTTTAGTGCAGCAAGTTCAAACTTTTCTAGTTAGTGTAGTCTAACAAGATGTACAACTTAGTAGTATCGCTTCATTTCTAAAGCAGTTTGTTTAGAAAACATACATCTTCATTGCCGAAAACTGTACTGTGTGAAATAAGTTAGTTCGGTTGAAGGAATCAGTTGCTTTCCTACGAAGAAGGTTTAGTGCAGCAACTTCAAACATTTCTAGTTAGTGTAATCTAAGAAGATGTACAAATTAGTAGTATCGCTTCATTTCTAAAGTTGTTTGTTTAGAAAACAAACATCTTCATTGCCAACACTGTACTACTGTGTGAAATAAGCTAGTTTGGTTCTAGGAATCAGTTGCTTTCCTACGAAGAAGGTTTAGTGCAGCAACTTCAAACATTCCTAGTTAGTGTAATCTAAGAAGATGTACAAATTAGTAGTATCTCTTCATTTCTAAAGTAGTTTATTTAGAAAACAAACATCTTCATTGCCGAACACTGTACTGTGTGAAATAAGCTAGTTCGGTTCTAGGAATCAGTTGCTTTCCTACGAAGAAGGTTTAGTGCAGCAACTTCAAACATTTCTAGTTAGTGTAATCTAAGAAGATGTACAAATTAGTAGTATCGCTTCATTTCTAAAGTTGTTTGTTTAGAAAACAAACATCTTCATTGCCGAACACTTTACTGTGTGAAATAAGCTAGTTCGGTTCTAGGAATCAGTTGCTTTCCTACGAAGAAGGTTTAGTGCAGCAACTTCAAACATTCCTAGTTAGTGTAATCTAAGAAGATGTACAAATTACTAGTATCTCTTCATTTCTAAAGTAGTTTATTTAGAAAACAAACATCTTCATTGCCGAACACTGTACTGTGTGAAATAAGCTAGTTCGGTTCTAGGAATCAGTTGCTTTCCTACGAAGAAGGTTTAGTGCAGCAAGTTCAAACTTTTCTAGTTAGTGTAGTCTAACAAGATGTACAACTTAGTAGTATCGCTTCATTTCTAAAGCAGTTTGTTTAGAAAACAAACATCTTCATTGCCGAACACTGTACAGTGTGAAATAAGCTAGTTCGGTTCTAGGAATCAGTTGCTTTCCTACGGAGAAGGTTAAGTGCAGCAACTTCAAACCTTCCTTGTTTGTGTAGTCTAACAAGATGTACAACTTACTAGTTTCGCTTCATTTCTAACGTAGTTTCTTTAGAAAACAAACATCTTCATTGCCGAACACTGTACTGTGTGAAATAAGCTAGTTCAGTTCTAGGAATCAGTTGCTTTCCTACGAAGAAGGTGTAGTGCAGCAAGTTCAAACTTTTCTAGTTAGTGTAATCTAAAAAGATGTACAACTTCGTAGTTTGACTTCATTTCTTAAGCAGTTTGTTTAGAAAATATACATCTTCATTGCCGAAAACTGTACGGTGTGAAATAAGTTAGTTCGGTTGTAGGAATCAGTTGCTTTCCTACGAAGAAGGTTTAGTGCAGGAACTTCAAACATTTCTAGTTAGTGTAATCTAAGAAGATGTACAAATTAGTAGTATCGCTTCATTTCTAAAGTTGTTTGTTTAGAAAACAAACATCTTCATTGCCGAACACTGTACTGTGTGAAATAAGCTAGTTCGGTTGTAGGAATCATTTGCTTTCCTACGAAGAAGGTTTAGTGCAGCAACTTCAAACCTTCCTTGATGGTGTAGTCTAACAAGATGTACAACTTACTAGTTTCTCTTCATTTCTAAAGTAGTTTCTTTAGTAAACAAACATCTTCATTGCCGAAACTGTACTGTGTGAAATAAGCTAGTTCGGTTCTAGGAATCACTTGCTTTCCTACGAAGAAGGTTTAGTGCAGCAAGTTCAAACTTTTCTAGTTAGTGTAGTCTAACAAGATGTACAACTTAGTAGTATCGCTTCATTTCTAAAGCAGTTTGTTTAGAAAACAAACATCTTCATTGCCGAACACTGTACAGTGTGAAATAAGCTAGTTCGGTTCTAGGAATCAGTTGCTTTCCTACGAAGAAGGTTAAGTGCAGCAACTTCAAACCTTTCTTGTTTGTGTAGTCTAACAAGATGTACAACTTAGTAGTTTCGCTTCATTTCTAAAGCAGTTTCTTTAGAAAAACAAACATCTTCATTGCCAACACTGTACTGTGTGAAATAAGCTAGTTCAGTTCTAGGAATCAGTTGCTTTCCTACGAAGAAGGTTTAGTGCAGCAAGTTCAAACTTTTCTAGTTAGTGTAATCTAAAAAGATGTACAACTTCGTAGTTTGACTTCATTTCTTAAGCAGTTTGTTTAGAAAACAAACATCTTCATTGCCGAACATTGTACTGTGTGAAATAAGCTAGTTCGCTTCTAGGAATCAGTTGCTTTCCTACGAAGAAGGTTTAGTGCAGAAAGTTCAAACTTTTCTACTTACTGTAGTCTAACAAGATGTACAACTTAGTAGTATCGCTTCATTTCTAAACCAGTTTGTTTAGAAAACATACATCTTCATTGCCGAAAACTGTACTGTGTGAAATAAGTTAGTTCGGTTGTAGGAATCAGTTGCTTTCCTACGAAGAAGGTTTAGTGCAGCAACTTCAAACATTTCTAGTTAGTGTAATCTAAGAAGATGTACAAATTAGTAGTATCGCTTCATTTCTAAAGTAGTTTGTTTAGAAAACAAACATCTTCATTGCCGAACACTGTACTGTGTGAAATAAGCTAGTTTGGTTCTAGGAATCAGTGGCTTTCCTACGAAGAAGGTTAAGTGCAGCAACTTCAAACCTTCCTTGTTTGTGTAGTCTAACAAGATGTACAACTTACTAGTTTCGTTTCATTTCTAAAGTAGTTTCTTTAGAAAACAAACATCTTCATTGCCGAACACTGTACTGTGTGAAAAAAGCTAGTTCCCTTCTAGGAATCAGTTGCTTTCCTAGGAAGAAGGTTTAGTACAGCAAGTTCAAACTTTTCTAGTTAGTGTAATCTAAAAAGATGTACAACTTCGTAGTTTCACTTCATTTCTAAAGCAGTTTGTTTAGAAAACATACATCTTCATTGCCGAACACTGTACTGTGTGAAATATTCTAGTTCAGTTCTAGGAATCAGTTGCTTTCCTATGAAGAAGGTTTAGTGCAGCAACTTCAAACATTTCTAGTTAGTGTAATCTAAGAAGATCTACAAATTAGTAGTATCGCTTCATTTCTAAAGTTGTTTGTTTAGAAAACAAACATCTTCATTGCCGAACACTTTACTGTGTGAAATAAGTTAGTTCGGTTGTAGGAATCAGTTGCTCTCCTACGAAGAAGGTTAAGTGCAGCAACTTCAAACCCTCCTTGATTGTGTAGTCTAACAAGATGTACAACTTACTAGTTTCGCTTCATTTCTAAAGTAGTTTCTTTAGAAAACATACATCTTCATTGCCGAAAACTGTACTGTGTGAAATAAGTTAGTTCGGTTGTAGGAATCAGTTGCTTTCCTACGAAGGAGGTTAAGTGCAGCAACTTCAAACCTTCCTTGTTTGTGTAGTCTAACAAGATGTACAACTTACTAGTTTCGCTTCATTTCTAAAGTAGTTTCTTTAGAAAACAAACATCTTCATTGCCAACACTGTACTGTGTGAAATAAGCTAGTTCGGTTCTAGGAATCAGTTGCTTTCCTACGAAGAAGGTTTAGTGCAGCAACTTCAAACTTTTCTAGTTAGTGTAATCTAAGAAGATGTACAAATTAGTAGCATCGCTTCATTTCTAAAGTAGTTTCTTTAGAAAACAAACATCTTCATTGCCGAACACTGTACTGTTTGAAATAAGCTAGTTCGGTTCTAGGAATCAGTTCCTTTCCTCCGAAGAAGGTTTAGTGCAGCAAGTTCAAACATTTCTAGTTAGTGTAATCTAACAAGATGTACAACTTAGTAGTTTCACTTCATTTCTAAAGCAGTTTGTTTAGAAAACATACATCTTCATTGCCGAAAACTGTACTGTGTGAAATAAGTTAGTTCGGTTCTAGGAATCAGTTGCTTTCCTACGAAGAAGGTTTAGTGCAGCAACTTCAAAACTTCCTTGTTTGTGTAGTATAACAAGGTGTACAACTTACTAGTTTCGCTTCATTTCTAAAGTAGTTTGTTTAGAAAACAAACATCTTCATTGCCGAACACTGTACTGTGTGAAATAAGTTAGTTCGGTTCTAGGAATCAGTTGCTTTCCTACGAAGAAGGTTAAGTGCAGCAACTTGAAACCTTCCTTGTTTGTGTAGTCTAACACGATGTACAACTTACTAGTTTCGCTTCATTTGTAAAGAAGTTTGTTTAGAAAACAAACATCTTCATTGCCGAATACTGTACTGTGCGAAATAAGCTAGTTCGATTCTAGAAATCAGTTGCTTTCCTACGAAGAAAGTTTAGTGCAGCAAGTTCAAACTTTTCTAGTTAGTGTAATCTAACAAGATGTACAACTTCGTAGTTTCACTTCATTTCTAAAGCAGTTTGTTTAGAAAACATACATCTTCATTGCCGAAAACTGTGCTGTGTGAAATAAGTTAGTTCGGTTGTAGGAATCAGTTGCTTTCCTACGAAGAAGGTTTAGTGCAGTAACTTCAAACATTTCTAGTTAGTGTAATCTAAGAAGATGTACAAATTAGTATTTTACTTCATTTCTAAAGTTGTTTGTTTAGAAAACAAACATCTTCATTGCCGAACACTGTACTGTGTGAAATAAGCTTGTTCGGTTCTAGGAATCAGTTGCTTTCCTACGAAGAAGGTTTAGTGCAGCAAGTTCAAACTTTTCTAGTTAGTGTAATCTAACAAGATGTACAACTTAGTAGTTTCACTTCATTTCTAAAGCAGTTTGTTTAGAAAACATACATCTTCATTGCCGAAAACTGTACTGTGTGAAATAAGTTAGTTCGGTTGTACGAATCAGTTGCTTTCCTACGAAGAAGGTTTAGTGCAGCAAGTTCAAACATTTCTAGTTAGTGTAATCTAAAAAGATGTACAACTTAGTAGTTTCACTTCATTTCTAAATTAGTTTGTTTAGAAAACAAACATCTTCATTGCCGAACACTGTACTGTGTGAAATATGCTCGTTCGGTCCTAGGAATCAGTTGCTTTCCTACGAAGAAGGTTTAGTGCAGCAAGTTCAAACTTTTCTAGATAGTGTAATCTAAGAAGATGTACAAATTAGTAGTATCGCTTCATTTCTAAAGTAGTTTCTTTAGAAAACAAACATCTTCATTGCCAAACACTGTACTGTGTGAAATATTCTAGTTCGGTTGTAGGAATCAGTTGCTTTCCTACGAAGAAGGTTTAGTGCAGCAAGTTCAAAAGTTTCTAGTTAGTGTAGTCTAACAAGATGTACAACTTAGTAGTATCGCTTCATTTATAAAGCAGTTCGTTTAGAAAACATACATCTTCATTGCCGAAAACTGTACTGTGTGAAATAAGTTAGTTCGGTGGTAGGAATCACTTGCTTTCCTACGAAGAAGGTTTAGTGCAGCAACTTCAAACATTTCTAGTTAGTGTAATCTAAGAAGATCTACAAATTAGTAGTATCGCTTCATTTCTAAAGTTGTTTGTTTAGAAAACAAACATCTTCATTGCCGAACATTTTACTGTGTGAAATAAGTTAGTTCGGTTGTAGGAATCAGTTGCTCTCCTACGAAGAAGGTTAAGTGCAGCAACTTCAAACCCTCCTTGATTGTGTAGTCTAACAAGATGTACAACTTACTAGTTTCGCTTTATTTCTAAAGTAGTTTCTTTAGAAAACATGCATCTTCATTGCTGAAAACTGTACTGTGTGAAATAAGTTAGTTCGGTTGTAGGAATCAGTTGCTTTCCTACGAAGAAGGTTAAGTGCAGCAACTTCAAACCTTCCTTGTTTGTGTAGTCTAACAAGATGTACAACTTACTAGTTTCGCTTCATTTCTAAAGTAGTTTCTTTAGAAAACAAACATCTTCATAGCCGAACACTGTACTGTGTGAAATAAGCTAGTTCGGTTCTAGGAATCAGTTGCTTTCCTACGAAGAAGGTTTAGTGCAGCAGGTTCAAACTTTTCTAGTTAGTGTAATCTAAGAAGATGTACAAATTAGTAGCATCGCTTCATTTCTAAAGTAGTTTCTTTAGAAAACAAACATCTTCATTGCCGAACACTGTACTGTTTGAAATAAGCTAGTTCGGTTCTAGGAATCAGTTCCTTTCCTCCGAAGAAGGTTTAGTGCAGCAAGTTCAAACATTTCTAGTTAGTGTAATCTAACAAGATGTACAACTTAGTAGTTTCACTTCATTTCTAAAGCAGTTTGTTTAGAAAACATACATCTTCATTGCCGAAAACTGTACTGTGTGAAATAAGTTAGTTCGGTTCTAGGAATCAGTTGCTTTCCTACGAAGAAGGTTTAGTGCAGCAACTTCAAAACTTCCTTGTTTGTGTAGTATAACAAGGTGTACAACTTACTAGTTTCGCTTCATTTCTAAAGTAGTTTGTTTAGAAAACTAACATCTTCATTGCCGAACACTGTACTGTGTGAAATAAGTTAGTTCGGTTCTAGGAATCAGTTGCTTTCCTACGAAGAAGGTTAAGTGCAGCAACTTGAAACCTTCCTCGTTTGTGTAGTCTAACGAGATGTACAACTTACTAGTTTCGCTTCATTTGTAAAGAAGTTTGTTTAGAAAACAAACATCTTAATTGCCGAACACTGTACTGTGTGAAATAAGTTAGTTCGGTTGTACGAATCAGTTGCTTTCCTACGAAGAAGGTTTAGTGCAGCAAGTTCAAACATTTCTAGTTAGTGTAATCTAAAAAGATGTACAACTTAGTAGTTTCACTTCATTTCTAAATTAGTTTGTTTAGAAAACAAACATCTTCATTGCCGAACACTGTACTGTGTGAAATATGCTCGTTCGGTTCTAGGAATCAGTTGCTTTCCTACGAAGAAGGTTTAGTGCAGCAAGTTCAAAAGTTTCTAGTTAGTGTAGTCTAACAAGATGTACAACTTAGTAGTATCGCTTCATTTATAAAGCAGTTCGTTTAGAAAACATACATCTTCATTGCCGAAAACTGTACTGTGTGAAATAAGTTAGTTCGGTGGTATGAATCACTTGCTTTCCTACGAAGAAGGTTTAGTGCAGCAACTTCAAACATTTCTAGTTAGTGTAATCTAAGAAGATCTACAAATTAGTAGTATCGCTTCATTTCTAAAGTTGTTTGTTTAGAAAACAAACATCTTCATTGCCGAACATTTTACTGTGTGAAATAAGTTAGTTCGGTTGTAGGAATCAGTTGCTCTCCTACGAAGAAGGTTAAGTGCAGCAACTTCAAACCCTCCTTGATTGTGTAGTCTAACAAGATGTACAACTTACTAGTTTCGCTTTATTTCTAAAGTAGTTTCTTTAGAAAACATGCATCTTCATTGCCGAAAACTGTACTGTGTGAAATAAGTTAGTTCGGTTGTAGGAATCAGTTGCTTTCCTACGAAGAAGGTTAAGTGCAGCAACTTCAAACCTTCCTTGTTTGTGTAGTCTAACAAGATGTACAACTTACTAGTTTCGCTTCATTTCTAAAGTAGTTTCTTTAGAAAACAAACATCTTCATTGCCAACACTGTACTGTGTGAAATAAGCTAGTTCGCTTCTAGGAATCAGTTGCTTTCCTACAAAGAATGTTTTGTGCAACAACTTCAAACCTTCCTTGTTTGTGTAGTCTAAAAGATGTACAACTTACTAGTTTCTCTTCATTTCTAAAGTAGTTTCTTTAGAAAACAAACATCTTCATTGCCCTACACTGTACTGGGTGAAATAAGCTAGTTCGGTTCTAGGAATCAGTTCCTTTCCTCCGAAGAAGGTTTAGTGCAGCAAGTTCAAACATTTCTAGTTAGTGTAATCTAACAAGATGTACAATTTAGTAGTTTCACTTCATTTCTAAAGTAGTTTATTTAGAAAACATACATCTTCATTGCCAAACACTGTTCCTGTGTGAAATAAGTTAATTCGGTTCTAGGAATCAGTTGCTTTCCTACGAAGAAGATTTAGTGCAGCAACTTTAAACCTTCCTTGTTTGTGTAGTCTAACAAGATGTACATCTTAGCCGTTTAGCTTCATTTGTAAAGTAGTTTGTTTAGAAAACAAATATCTTCATTGCCTAACACAGTACTGTGTGAAATAAGCTAGTTCGGTTCTAGGAATCAGTTGCTTTCCCTACGAAGAAGGTTTAGTGCAGCAACTTCAAACATTTCTAGTTAGTGTAATCTAAGAATATGTACAAATTAGTAGTATCGCTTCATTTCTAAAGTAGTTTGTTTAGAAAACAAACATTTTCATTGCCGAACACTGTACTGTGTGAAATAAGCTAGTTCGGTTCTAGGAATCAGTTGCTTTCCTACGAAGAAGGTTTAGTGCAGCAACTTGAAACCTTCCTTGCTTGTGTAGTGTAACAAGATGTACAACTTACTAGTTTCGCTTCATTTGTAAGGTAGTTTGTTTAGAAAACAAACATCTTCATTGCCGAACACTGTACTGTGTGAAATAAGCTCGTTCGGTTCTAGGAATCAGTTGGTTTCCTACGAAGTAGGTTTAGTGCCGCAAGTTCAAACTTTTCTAGTTAGTGTAATCTAACAAGATGTACAACATACTAGATTCGCTTCATAACAAAAGTAGTTTCTTTCAAAAACAAACATCTTCATTGCCAAAAACTGTACTGTGTGAAATAAGTTAGTTCGGTTCTAGGAATCAGTTGCTTTCCTACGAAGAATATTTAGTGGAGCAACTTCAAACCTTCCTTGTTTGTGTAGTCTAACAAGATGTACATCTTAGCAGTTTCGCTTCATTTGTAAAGTAGTTTGTTTAGAAAACAAACATCTTCATTGCCGAACACTGTACTGTGTGAAATAAGCTAGTTCGATTCTAGGAATCAGTTGCTTTCCTACGAAGAAGGTTTAGTGCAGCAAGATCAAACTTTTCTAGTTAGTGTAGTCTAACAAGATGTACAATGTAGTAGTTTCACTTCATTTCTAAAGCAGTTTGTTTAGAAAACATACATCTTCATTGACGAAAACTGTACTGTGTGAAATAAGTTAGTTCGGTTCTAGGATTCAGTTGCTTTCCTACGAACAAGGTTTAGTGCAGCAACTAGAAACCTTCCTTGTTTGTGTACTCTAACAAGATGTACAACTTACTAGTTTCGCTTCATTTGTAAAGTAGTTTGTTTAGAAAACAAACATCTTCATTGCCGAACACTGTACTGTGTGAAATAAGCTAATTCGATTCTAGGAATCAGTTGCTTTCCTACGAAGAAGGTTTAGTGCAGCAAGATCAAACTTTTCTCGTTAGTGTAGTCTAACAAGATGTACAACGTAGTAGTTTCACTTCATTTCTAAAGCAGTTTGTTTAGAAAACATACATCTTCATTGACGAAAACTGTACTGTGTGAAATAAGTTAGTTCGGTTCTAGGAATCAGTTGCTTTCCTACGAAGAAAGTTTAGTGCAGCAACTTCAAACCTTCCTTGTTTGTGTAGTATAACAAGATGTACAACTTACTAGTTTCGCTTCATTTGTAAAGTAGTTTGTTTAGAAAACAAACATCTTCATTGACGAACACTGTACTGTGTGAAATAAGCTAGTTCGGTTCTAGGAATCATTTGCTTTTCTACGAAGAAGGTTTAGTGCAGCAAGTTCAATCTTTTCTAGTTTGTGTAATCTAACAAGATTTACAACATACTAGATTCGCTTCATATCTAAAGTAGTTTCTTTCAAAAACAAATATCTTCATTGCCGAAAACTGTACTGTGTGAAATAAGTTAGTTCGGTTCTAGGATTCAGTTGCTTTCCTACGAACAAGGTTTAGTGCAGCAACTAGAAACCTTCCTTTTTTGTGTACTCTAACAAGATGTACAACTTACTAGTTTCGCTTCATTTGTAAAGCAGTTTGTTTAGAAAACAAACATCGTCATTGCCGAACACTGTACTGTGTGAAATAAGCTAGTTCGGTTCTAGGAATCAGTTGCTTTCCTATGAAGAAGGTTTAGTGCAGTAAGTTCAAACATTTCTAGTTAGTGTAATTTAAGAAGATGTACAAATTAGTACTTTCTCTTCATTTCTAAAGCAGTTTGTTTAGAAAACATACATCTTCATTGCCGAAAACTGTACTGTGTGAAATAAGTTAGTTCGGTTCTAGGAATCAGTTGCTTTCCTACGAAGAAGGTTTAGTGCAGCTACTTCAAACCTTCCTTGTTTGTGTAGTCTAACAAGATGTACAACTTACTAGTTTCGCTTCATTTGTAAAGTAGTTTGTTTAGAAAACAAACATTGTCATTGCCGAACACTGTACTGGGTGAAATAACCTAGTTCGGTTCTAGGAATCAGTTGCTTTCCTACGAAGAAGGTTTAGTGCAGTAAGTTCAAACATTTCTAGTTAGTGTAATCTAGGAAGATGTACAAATTAGTAGTTTCGCTTCATTTCTAAAGCAGTTGGTTTAGAAAACATACATCTTCATTGGCGACACTGTACTGTGTGAAGTAAGCTAGTTCGGTTCTAGGAATCAGTTGCTTTCCTACGAAGAAAGTTTTGTGCAGCAACTTCAAACCTTTCTTGTTTGTGTAGTCTAACAAGATGTACAACTTACTAGTTTCGCTTCATTTCTAAAGTAGTTTCTTTAGAGAACAAACATCCTCATTGCCGAACACTGTACTGGGTGAAATAAGCTAGTTCGGTTCTAGGAATCAGTTCCTTTCCTCCGAAGAAGGTTTAGTGCAGCAAGTTCATACATTTCTAGTTAGTGTAATCTAACAAGATGTACAAGTTAGTAGTTTCACTTCATTTCTAAAGCAGTTTGTTTAGAAAACATACATCTTAATTGCCAAAACTGTACTGTGTGAAATAAGTTAGTTCGGTTCTAGGAATCAGTTGCTTTCCTACGAAGAAAGTGTAGTGCAGCAATTTCAAACCTAACTTGTTTGTGTAGAATAACAAGATGTACAACTTACTAGTTTCGTTTCATTTCTAAAGTAGTTTGTTTAGAAAACAAACATCTTCATTGCCCTATACTTTTCTGGGTGAAATGAGCTAGTTCGGTTCTAGGAATCAGTTGTTTTCCTACGAAGAAGATTTAGTGCAGCAACTTCAAACCTTCCTTGTTTGTGTAGTCTAACAAGATGTACAACTTACTAGTTTCACTTCATTGGTAAAGTAGTTTGTTTAGAAAACAAACATCTTCATTGCCGAACACTGTACTGTGTGAAATAAGGTAGTTCGGTTCTAGGAATCAGTTGCTTTCCTACGAAGAAGGTTTAGTGCAGTAAGTTCAAACATTTTTAGTAAGTGTAGTCTAAGAAGATATACAAATTAGTAGTTTCGCTTCATTTCTAAAGCAGTTGGTTTAGAAAACATACATCTTCATTAGCGACACTGTACTGTTTGAAGTAAGCTAGTTCGGTTCTAGGAATCAGTTGCTTTCCTACGAAGAAAGTTTAGTGCAGCAACTTCAAACCTTCCTTGATTGGGTTTTCTGACAAGATGTACAACTTACTAGTTTTGCTTCATTTCTAAAGTAGTTTGTTTAGAAAACAAACATCTTCATTGCCCTATACTTTTCTGGGTGAAATGAGCTAGTTCGGTTCTAGGAATCAGTTGTTTTCCTACGAAGAAGATTTAGTGCAGCAACTTCAAACCTTCCTTGTTTGTGTAGTCTAACAAGATGTACAACTTCCTAGTTTCACTTCATTGGTAAAGTAGTTTGTTTAGAAAACAAACATCTTCATTGCCGAACACTGTACTGTGTGAAATAAGGTAGTTCGTTTCTCGGAATCAGTTGCTTTCCTACGAAGAAGGTTTAGTGCAATAAGTTCAAACATTTCTAGTTAGTGTAGTCTAAGAAGATGTACAAATTGGTAGTTTCGCTTCATTTCTAAAGCAGTTGGTTTAGAAAACATACATCTTCATTGGCGAAACTGTACTGTGTGAAGTAAGCTAGTTCGGTTCTAGGAATCACTTCCTTTCCTACGAAGAAGGTTTAGTGCAGCAAGTTCAAAGTTTTCTAGGTAGTGTTATCTAACAAGATGTACAAGTTAGTAGTTTCACTTCATTTCTAAAGCAGATTGTTTAGAAAACATACATCTTCTTTGTCAAAAAATGTACTGTGTGAAATAAGTTAGTTTGGTTGTAGGAATCAGTTGCTTTCCTACGAAGAAGGTTTAGTGCAGCAACTTCAAACATTTATAGTTAGTGTAATCTAACAAGATGTACAACTTAGTAGTTTTACTTCATTTCTAAAGCAGTTTGTTTAGAAAACATCCATCTTCATTGCCGAACACTGTACCGTGTGAAATAAGTTAGTTCGACTCTAGGAATCTGTTACTTTCCAACGAAGAAGGTTTAGTGCAGCAACTTGAAACCTTCCTTGTTTGTGTAGTCTAACAAGATGTACAACTTACTAGTTTCGCTTCATTTCTAAAGTAGTTTCTTTAGAAAACATACATCTTCATTGCCGAAAACTGTACTGTGTGAAATAAGTTAGTTCGGTTCTAGGAATCAGTTGCTTTCCTACGAAGAAGGTTTAGTGCAGCAACTTCAAAACTTCCTGGTTTGTGTAGTATAACAAGGTGTACAACTTACTAGTTTCGCTTCATTTCTAAAGTAGTTTGTTTAGAAAACTAACATCTTCATTGCCGAACACTGTACTGTGTGAAATAAGTTAGTTCGGTTCTAGGAATCAGTTGCTTTCCTACGAAGAAGGTTAAGTGCAGCAACTTGAAACCTTCCTCGTTTGTGTAGTCTAACGAGATGTACAACTTACTAGTTTCGCTTCATTTGTAAAGAAGTTTGTTTAGAAAACAAACATCTTAATTCATTGCCGAACACTGTACTGTGTGAAATAAGTTAGTTCGGTTGTACGAATCAGTTGCTTTCCTACGAAGAAGGTTTAGTGCAGCAAGTTCAAACATTTCTAGTTAGTGTAATCTAAAAAGATGTACAACTTAGTAGTTTCACTTCATTTCTAAATTAGTTTGTTTAGAAAACAAACATCTTCATTGCCCAACACTGTACTGTGTGAAATATGCTAGTTCGGTTCTAGGAATCAGTTGCTTTCCTACGAAGAAGGTTTAGTGCAGCAAGTTCAAAAGTTTCTAGTTAGTGTAGTCTAACAAGATGTACAACTTAGTAGTATCGCTTCATTTATAAAGCAGTTCGTTTAGAAAACATACATCTTCATTGCCAAAACTGTACTGTGTGAAATAAGTTAGTTCGTTGGTATGAATCACTTGCTTTCCTACGAAGAAGGTTTAGTGCAGCAACTTCAAACATTTCTAGTTAGTGTAATCTAAGAAGATCTACAAATTAGTAGTATCGCTTCATTTCTAAAGTTGTTTGTTTAGAAAACAAACATCTTCATTGCCGAACATTTTACTGTGTGAAATAAGTTAGTTCGGTTGTAGGAATCAGTTGCTCTCCTACGAAGAAGGTTAAGTGCAGCAACTTCAAACCCTCCTTGATTGTGTAGTCTAACAAGATGTACAACTTACTAGTTTCGCTTTATTTCTAAAGTAGTTTCTTTAGAAAACATGCATCTTCATTGCCGAAAACTGTACTGTGTGAAATAAGTTAGTTCGGTTGTAGGAATCAGTTGCTTTCCTACGAAGAAGGTTAAGTGCAGCAACTTCAAACCTTCCTTGTTTGTGTAGTCTAACAAGATGTACAACTTACTAGTTTCGCTTCATTTCTAAAGTAGTTTCTTTAGAAAACAAACATCTTCATAGCCGAACACTGTACTGTGTGAAATAAGCTAGTTCGCTTCTAGGAATCAGTTGCTTTCCTACAAAGAATGTTTTGTGCAACAACTTCAAACCTTCCTTGTTTGTGTAGTCTAAAAAGATGTACAACTTACTAGTTTCTCTTCATTTCTGAAGTAGTTTCTTTAGAAAACAAACATCTTCATTGCCCTACACTGTACTGGGTGAAATAAGCTAGTTCGGTTCTAGGAATCAGTTCCTTTCCTCCGAAGAAGGTTTAGTGCAGCAAGTTCAAACATTTCTAGTTAGTGTAATCTAACAAGATGTACAATTTAGTAGTTTCACTTCATTTCTAAAGTAGTTTATTTAGAAAACATACATCTTCATTGCCAAACACTGTTCCGTGTGAAATAAGTTAATTCGGTTCTAGGAATCAGTTGCTTTCCTACGAAGAAGATTTAGTGCAGCAACTTTAAACCTTCCTTGTTTGTGTAGTCTAACAAGATGTACATCTTAGCCGTTTAGCTTCATTTGTAAAGTAGTTTGTTTAGAAAACAAATATCTTCATTGCCTAACACAGTACTGTGTGAAATAAGCTAGTTCGGTTCTAGGAATCAGTTGCTTTCCTACGAAGAAGGTTTAGTGCAGCAACTTCAAACATTTCTAGTTAGTGTAATCTAAGAATATGTACAAATTAGTAGTATCGCTTCATTTCTAAAGTAGTTTGTTTAGAAAACAAACATTTTCATTGCCGAACACTGTACTGTGTGAAATAAGCTAGTTCGGTTCTAGGAATCAGTTGCTTTCCTACGAAGAAGGTTTAGTGCAGCAACTTGAAACCTTCCTTGCTTGTGTAGTGTAACAAGATGTACAACTTACTAGTTTCGCTTCATTTGTAAGGTAGTTTGTTTAGAAAACAAACATCTTCATTGCCGAACACTGTACTGTGTGAAATAAGCTCGTTCGGTTCTAGGAATCAGTTGGTTTCCTACGAAGTAGGTTTAGTGCCGCAAGTTCAAACTTTTCTAGTTAGTGTAATCTAACAAGATGTACAACATACTAGATTCGCTTCATAACAAAAGTAGTTTCTTTCAAAACAAACATCTTCATTGCCAAAAACTGTACTGTGTGAAATAAGTTAGTTCGGTTCTAGGAATCAGTTGCTTTCCTACGAAGAATATTTAGTGGAGCAACTTCAAACCTTCCTTGTTTGTGTAGTCTAACAAGATGTACATCTTAGCAGTTTCGCTTCATTTGTAAAGTAGTTTGTTTAGAAAACAAACATCTTCATTGCCGAACACTGTACTGTGTGAAATAAGCTAGTTCGATTCTAGGAATCAGTTGCTTTCCTACGAAGAAGGTTTAGTGCAGCAAGATCAAACTTTTCTAGTTAGTGTAGTCTAACAAGATGTACAATGTAGTAGTTTCACTTCATTTCTAAAGCAGTTTGTTTAGAAAACATACATCTTCATTGACGAAAACTGTACTGTGTGAAATAAGTTAGTTCGGTTCTAGGATTCAGTTGCTTTCCTACGAACAAGGTTTAGTGCAGCAACTAGAAACCTTCCTTGTTTGTGTACTCTAACAAGATGTACAACTTACTAGTTTCGCTTCATTTGTAAAGTAGTTTGTTTAGAAAACAAACATCTTCATTGCCGAACACTGTACTGTGTGAAATAAGCTAATTCGATTCTAGGAATCAGTTGCTTTCCTACGAAGAAGGTTTAGTGCAGCAAGATCAAACTTTTCTCGTTAGTGTAGTCTAACAAGATGTACAACGTAGTAGTTTCACTTCATTTCTAAAGCAGTTTGTTTAGAAAACATACATCTTCATTGACGAAAAACTGTACTGTGTGAAATAAGTTAGTTCGGTTCTAGGAATCAGTTGCTTTCCTACGAAGAAAGTTTAGTGCAGCAACTTCAAACCTTCCTTGTTTGTGTAGTATAACAAGATGTACAACTTACTAGTTTCGCTTCATTTGTAAAGTAGTTTGTTTAGAAAACAAACATCTTCATTGACGAACACTGTACTGTGTGAAATAAGCTAGTTCGGTTCTAGGAATCATTTGCTTTTCTACGAAGAAGGTTTAGTGCAGCAAGTTCAATCTTTTCTAGTTTGTGTAATCTAACAAGATTTACAACATACTAGATTCGCTTCATATCTAAAGTAGTTTCTTTCAAAAACAAATATCTTCATTGCGAAAAACTGTACTGTGTGAAATAAGTTAGTTCGGTTCTAGGATTCAGTTGCTTTCCTACGAACAAGGTTTAGTGCAGCAACTAGAAACCTTCCTTTTTTTGTGTACTCTAACAAGATGTACAACTTACTAGTTTCGCTTCATTTGTAAAGTAGTTTGTTTAGAAAACAAACATCGTCATTGCCACTAACACTGTACTGTGTGAAATAAGCTAGTTCGGTTCTAGGAATCAGTTGCTTTCCTATGAAGAAGGTTTAGTGCAGTAAGTTCAAACATTTCTAGTTAGTGTAATTTAAGAAGATGTACAAATTAGTACTTTCTCTTCATTTCTAAAGCAGTTTGTTTAGAAAACATACATCTTCATTGCCGAAAACTGTACTGTGTGAAATAAGTTAGTTCGGTTCTAGGAATCAGTTGCTTTCCTACGAAGAAGGTTTAGTGCAGCTACTTCAAACCTTCCTTGTTTGTGTAGTCTAACAAGATGTACAACTTACTAGTTTCGCTTCATTTGTAAAGTAGTTTGTTTAGAAAACAAACATTGTCATTGCCGAACACTGTACTGGGTGAAATAACCTAGTTCGGTTCTAGGAATCAGTTGCTTTCCTACGAAGAAGGTTTAGTGCAGTAAGTTCAAACATTTCTAGTTAGTGTAATCTAGGAAGATGTACAAATTAGTAGTTTCGCTTCATTTCTAAAGCAGTTGGTTTAGAAAACATACATCGTCATTGGCGACACTGTAGTGTGTGAAGTAAGCTAGTTCGCTTCTAGGAATCAGTTGCTTTCCTACGAAGAAAGTTTTGTGCAGCAACTTCAAACCTTCCTTGTTTGTGTAGTCTAACAAGATGTACAACTTACTAGTTTCGCTTCATTTCTAAAGTAGTTTCTTTAGAGAACAAACATCCTCATTGCCGAACACTGTACTGGGTGAAATAAGCTAGTTCGGTTCTAGGAATCAGTTCCTTTCCTCCGAAGAAGGTTTAGTGCAGCAAGTTCATACATTTCTAGTTAGTGTAATCTAACAAGATGTACAAGTTAGTAGTTTCACTTCATTTCTAAAGCAGTTTGTTTAGAAAACATACATCTTAATTGCCGAAAACTGTACTGTGTGAAATAAGTTAGTTCGGTTCTAGGAATCAGTTGCTTTCCTACGAAGAAAGTGTAGTGCAGCAATTTCAAACCTAACTTGTTTGTGTAGAATAACAAGATGTACAACTTACTAGTTTCGCTTCATTTCTAAAGTAGTTTGTTTAGAAAACAAACATCTTCATTGCTGAAAAATGTACTGTGTGAAATAAGTTAGTTCGGTTCTGGGAATCAGTTGCTTTCCTACGAAGAAGGTTTAGTGCAGCAACTTCAAACCTTCCTTGTTTGTGTAGTCTAACAAGATGTACAACTTACTAGTTTCACTTCATTTGTAAAGTAGTTTGTTTAGAAAACAAACATCGTCATTGCCGAACACTGTACTGTGTGAAATAAGCTAGTTCGGTTCTAGGAATCAGTTGCTTTCCTACGAAGAAGGTTTAGTGCAGTAAGTTCAAACATTTTTAGTAAGTGTAGTCTAAGAAGATATACAAATTAGTAGTTTCGCTTCATTTCTAAAGCAGTTGGTTTAGAAAACATACATCTTCATTAGCGACACTGTACTGTTTGAAGTAAGCTAGTTCGGTTCTAGGAATCAGTTGCTTTCCTACGAAGAAAGTTTAGTGCAGCAACTTCAAACCTTCCTTGATTGGGTTTTCTGACAAGATGTACAACTTACTAGTTTTGCTTCATTTCTAAAGTAGTTTGTTTAGAAAACAAACATCTTCATTGCCCTATACTTTTCTGGGTGAAATGAGCTAGTTTGGTTCTAGGAATCAGTTGTTTTCCTACGAAGAAGATTTAGTGCAGCAACTTCAAACCTTCCTTGTTTGTGTAGTCTAACAAGATGTACAACTTCCTAGTTTCACTTCATTGGTAAAGTAGTTTGTTTAGAAAACAAACATCTTCATTGCCGAACACTGTACTGTGTGAAATAAGGTAGTTCGTTTCTCGGAATCAGTTGCTTTCCTACGAAGAAGGTTTAGTGCAATAAGTTCAAACATTTCTAGTTAGTGTAGTCTAAGAAGATGTACAAATTGGTAGTTTCGCTTCATTTCTAAAGCAGTTGGTTTAGAAAACATACATCTTCATTGGCGAAACTGTACTGTGTGAAGTAAGCTAGTTCGGTTCTAGGAATCACTTCCTTTCCTACGAAGAAGGTTTAGTGCAGCAAGTTCAAAGTTTTCTAGGTAGTGTTATCTAACAAGATGTACAAGTTAGTAGTTTCACTTCATTTCTAAAGCAGATTGTTTAGAAAACATACATCTTCTTTGTCAAAAATGTACTGTGTGAAATAAGTTAGTTTGGTTGTAGGAATCAGTTGCTTTCCTACGAAGAAGGTTTAGTGCAGCAACTTCAAACATTTATAGTTAGTGTAATCTAACAAGATGTACAACTTAGTAGTTTTACTTCATTTCTAAAGCAGTTTGTTTAGAAAACATCCATCTTCATTGCCGAACACTGTACCGTGTGAAATAAGTTAGTTCGACTCTAGGAATCTGTTACTTTCCAACGAAGAAGGTTTAGTGCAGCAACTTGAAACCTTCCTTGTTTGTGTAGTCTAACAAGATGTACAACTTACTAGTTTCGCTTCATTTCTAAAGTAGTTTCTTTAGAAAACATACATCTTCATTGCCGAACACTCTACTGGGTGAAATAAGCTAGTTCGGTTCTAGGAATCAGTTGCGTTCCTACGAAGAAGGTTTAGTGCAGCAACTTGAAACATTTCTAGTTAGTATAATCTAAAAAATGTACAACTTAGGAGTTTTCCTTCATTTCTAAAGCAGTTTGTTTAGAAACATACATCTTCATTGCCGAACACTGTACCCTGTGAAATAAGTTAGTTCGGTTCTAGGAAGCAGTTGCTATCCTACGAAGAAGGTTTAGTGCAGCAACTTCAAACCTTCCCAGTTTGTGTAGTCTAAGAAGATGTACAATTACTAGATTCGCTTCATTTCTAAAGTAGTTTGTTTAGAAAACAGACATCTTCATTGCGAAAAAACTGTACTGTGTGAAATAAGTTAGTTCGGTTCTAGGAATCAGTTGCTTTCCTACGAAGAAGATTTACTGCAGCAACTTCAAACCTTCCTTGTTTGTGTAGTCTAACAAGATGTACAACTTACTAGTTTCGCTTCATTTGTAAAGTAGTTTGTTTAGAAAATAAATATCTTCATTGCCCAACGCTGTACTGTGTGAAATAAGCTAGTTCGGTTCTAGGAATCAGTTGCTTTCCTACGAAGAAGGTTTAGTGCAGCAAGTTCAAACTTTTCTAGTTAGTGTAGTCTAACAAGATGTACAACTTAGTAGTTTCACTTCATTTCTAAAGCAGTTTGTTTAGAAAACATACATCTTCATTGCCGAAAACTGTACTGTGTGAAATAAGTTAGTTCAGTTCTAGGAATCAGTTCCTTTCCTACGAAGAAAGTTTAGTGCAGCAACTTCAAACCTACCTTGTTTGTGTAGTATAACAATATGTACAAATTATTAGTTTCGCTTCATTTGTAAATTAGTTTGTTTAGAAAACAAACATCTTCAATGCCGAACACTGTACTGTGTGAAATAAGCTCGTTCGGTTATAGGAATCAGTAGCTTTCCTACGAAGAAGTTTTAGTGCAGCAAGTTCACACTTTTCTAGTTAGTGTAATCTAACAAGAGGTACAACATACTCGATTTGCTGCATATCTAAATTAGTTTCTTTCAAAAACAAACATCTTCAGTTTTAAAAAATTGTACTGTGTGAAATGAGTTAGTTCGGTTCTAGGAATTAGTTTCTTTCCTACGAAGAGGATTTAGTGCAGCAACTTCAAACCTTCCTTGTTTGTGTAGTCTAACAAGATGTACATCTTAGCAGTTTCGCTTCATTTGTAAAGTAGTTTGTTTAGAAAACAAACATCTTCATTGCCGAACACTGTACTGTGTGAAATAAGCTAGTTCGGTTCTAGGGATCAGTTTCTTTCTTACGAAGAAAGTTTAGTGCAGCAAGTTCAAACTTTTCTAGTTAGTGTAGTCTAACAAGATGTACAACATACTAGATTCGCTTCATATCTAAAGTAGTTTCTTTCAAAAACAAACATCTTCATTGCCGAAAACTGTACCGGGTGAAATAAGTTAGTTCGGTTCTAGGAAGCAGTTGCTTTCCTACGAAGAAGGTTTAGTGCAGCAACTTGAAACCTTCCTTGTTTGTGTAGTGTAACAAGATGTACTACTTACTAGTTTCGCTTCATTTGTAAAGAAGTTTGTTTAGAGAACAAACATCGTCATTACCGAACACTGTACTGTGTGAAATAAGCTAGTTCGGTTCTAGGAATCAGTTGCTTTCCAACGAAGAAGGTTTAGTGCAATAAGTTAAAACGTTTCTAGTTAGTGTAATCTAAGAATATGTACAAATTAGTATTTTCGCTTCATTTCTAAAGCAGGTTGTTTACAAAACATACATCTTCATTGTCGAAAACTGTACTGTGTTAAATAAGTTAGTTTGGTTGTAGGAATCAGTTGCTTTCCTACGAAGGATATTTAGTGCAGCAACTTCAAACATTTCTAGTTAGTGTAATCTAACAAGATGTACAACTTAGTAGTTTTACTTCATTTCTATAGTAGTTTGTTTAGAAAACATCCATCTTCATTGCCGAACACTGTACCGTGTGAAATAAGTTAGTTCGGTTCTAGGAATCAGTTGCTTTCCTACGAAGAAGTTTTAGTGCAGCAACTTCAAACGTTCCTTGTTTGTGTAGTCTAACAAGATATACAACTTACTAGTTTCTCTTCATTTGTTAAGTAGTTTGTTTAGAAAACAAACATCTTCATTGCCGAACACTGTACTGTGTGAAATAAGCCAGTTCGGTTCTAGGAATCATTTGCTTTCCTACGAAGAAAGTTTAGTGCAGCAAGTTCAAACTATTCTAGTTAGTGTAATCTAAGAATATGTACAAATTAGTAGTTTCGCTTCATTTCTAAAGCAGTTTGTTTAGAAAACATACATCTTCATTGCCGAAAACTGTACTGTGTGAAATAAGCTAGTTCGATTCTAGGAATCAGTTGCTTTCCTACGAAGAAGGTTTAGTGCAGCAAGTTCAAACTTTTCTAGTTAGTGTAGTCTAACAAGATGTACAACTTAGTAGTTTCACTTCATTTCTAAAGCAGTTTGTTTAGAAAACATACATCTTCATTGCTGAAAACTGTACTGTGTGAAATGAGTTAGTTCGGTTGTTGGAATCAGTTGCTTTCCTACGAAGAAGGTTTAGTGCAGCAACTTCAAACATTTCTAGTTAGTGTAATCTAAGAATATGTACAAATTAGTAGTTTCGCTTCATTTCTAAAGCAGTTTGTTTAGAAAACATACATCTTCATTGCCGAAAACTGTACTGTGTGAAGTAAGTTAGTTCGGTTCTAGGAATCAGTTGCTTTCCTACGAAGAAAGTTTAGTGCAGAAATTCAAATCTTCCTTGTTTGTGTAGTATAACAAGATGTACAACTTACTAGTTTCACTTCATTTGTAAAGTAGTTTGTTTAGAAAACAAACATCTTCATTGCCGAACACTCTACTGTGTGAAATAAGCTAGTTCGGTTCTAGGAATCAGTTGCTTTTCTACGAAGAAAGTTTAGTGCAGCAAGTTCAATCTTTTCTAGTTTGTGTAATCTAACAAGATTTACAACATACTAGATTCGCTTCATATCTAAAGTAGTTTCTTTCAAAAACAAATATCTTCATTGCCGAAAACTGTACTGTGTGAAATAAGTTAGTTCGGTTCTAGGATTCAGTTGCTTTCCTACGAAAAAGGTTTAGTGCAGCAACTAGAAACCTTCCTTGTTTGTGTAGTCTAACAAGATGTACAACTTACTAGTTTCAGTCATTTGTAAAGTAGTTTGTTTAGAAAACAAACATCGTCATTGCCAAAACACTGTACTGTGTGAAATAGCTAGTTTGGTTCTAGGAATCAGTTGCTTTCCTATGAAGAAGGTTTAGTGCAGTAAGTTCAAACATTTCTAGTTAGTGTAATTTAAGAAGATGTACAAATTAGTACTTTCTCTTCATTTCTAAAGCAGTTTGTTTAGAAAACATACATCTTCATTGCCGAAAACTGTACTGTGGGAAATAAGGTAGTTCGGTTCTAGGAATCAGTTGCTTTCCTACGAAGAAGGTTTAGTGCAGCAACTTGAAACCTTCCTTGTTTGTGTAGTCTAACAAGATGTACAACTTACTAGTTTCGCTTCATTTGCAAAGCAGTTTGTTTAGAAAACAAACATTGTCATTGCCGAACACTGTACTGGGTGAAATAACCTAGTTCGGTTCTAGGAATCAGTTGCTTTCCTACGAAGAAGGTTTAGTGCAGTAAGTTCAAACATTTCTAGTTAGTGTAATCTAGGAACATGTACAAATTAGTAGTTTCACTTCATTTCTAAAGCAGTTGGTTTAGAAAACATACATCTTCATTGGAGACACTGTACTGTGTGAAGTAAGCTAGTTCGCTTCTAGGAATCAGTTGCTTTCCTACAAAGAATGTTTTGTGCAACAACTTCAAACCTTCCTTGTTTGTGTAGTCTAAAAAGATGTACAACTTACTAGTTTCTCTTCATTTCTAAAGTAGTTTCTTTAGAAAACAAAAATCTTCATTGCCCTACACTGTACTGGGTGAAATAAGCTAGTTCGGTTCTAGGAATCAGTTCCTTTCCTCCGAAGAAGGTTTAGTGCAGCAAGTTCAAACATTTCTAGTTAGTGTAATCTAACAAGATGTACAATTTAGTAGTTTCACTTCATTTCTAAAGTAGTTTATTTAGAAAACATACATCTTCATTGCCAAACACTGTTCCGTGTGAAATAAGTTAATTCGGTTCTAGGAATCAGTTGCTTTCCTACTAAGAAGATTTAGTGCAGCAACTTTAAACCTTCCTTGTTTGTGTAGTCTAACAAGATGTACATCTTAGCCATTTAGCTTCATTTGTAAAGTAGTTTGTTTAGAAAACAAATATCTTCATTGCCTAACACAGTACTGTGTGAAATAAGTTAGTTCGGTTCTAGGAATCAGTTGCTTTCCTACTAAGAAGGTTTAGTGCAGCAACTTCAAACATTTCTAGTTAGTGTAATCTAAGAATATGTACAAATTAGTAGTTTCAGTTTCATTTCTAAAGTAGTTTGTTTAGAAAACAAACATTTTCATTGCCGAACACTGTACTGTGTGAAATAAGCTAGTTCGGTTCTAGGAATCAGTTGCTTTCCTACTAAGAAGGTTTAGTGCAGCAACTTGAAACCTTCCTTGTTTGTGTAGTGTAACAAGATGTACAACTTACTAGTTTCTGCTTCATTTGTAAGGTAGTTTGTTTAGAAAACAAACATCTTCATTGCCGAAACACTGTACTGTGTGAAATAAGCTAGTTCGGTTCTAGGAATCAGTTGGTTTTCCCTACGAAGAAGGTTTAGTGCAGCAAGTTCAAACTTTTCTAGTTAGTGTAATCTAACAAGATGTACAACATACTAGATTCGCTTCATAACAAAAGTAGTTTCTTTCAAAAAACAAACATCTTCATTGCCAAAAACTGTACTGTGTGAAATAAGTTAGTTCGGTTCTAGGAATCAGTTGCTTTCCTCTAAGAATATTTAGTGCAGCAACTTCAAACCTTCCTTGTTTGTGTAGTCTAACAAGATGTACAACTTACTAGTTTCGCTTCATTTGCAAAGCAGTTTGTTTAGAAAACAAACATTGTTCATTGCCGAACACTGTACTGTGTGAAATAACCTTAGTTCGGTTCTAGGAATCACTTGCTTTCCTACGAAGAAGGTTTAGTGCAGTAAGTTCAAACATTTCTAGTTAGTGTAATCTAGAACATGTACAAATTAGTAGTTTCGCTTCATTTCTAAAGCAGTTGGTTTAGAAAACATACATCTTCATTGGAGACACTGTACTGTGTGAAATAAGCTAGTTTCGCTTCTAGGAATCAGTTGCTTTCCTACAAAGAATGTTTAGTGCAACAACTTCAAACCTTCCTTGTTTGTGTAGTCTAAAAAGATGTACAACTTACTAGTTTCTCTTCATTTCTAAAGTAGTTTCTTTAGAAAACAAACATCTTCATTGCCCTACACTGTACTGTGTGAAATAAGCTAGTTCGGTTCTAGGAATCAGTTCCTTTCCTCCGAAGAAGGTTTAGTGCAGCAAGTTCAAACATTTCTAGTTAGTGTAATCTAACAAGATGTACAATTTAGTAGTTTCACTTCATTTCTAAAGTAGTTTATTTAGAAAACATACATCTTCATTGCCAAACACTGTACTGTGTGAAATAAGTTAATTCGGTTCTAGGAATCAGTTGCTTTCCTACGAAGAAGATTTAGTGCAGCAACTTTAAACCTTCCTTGTTTGTGTAGTCTAACAAGATGTACATCTTAGCTAGTTTAGCTTCATTTGTAAAGTAGTTTGTTTAGAAAACAAATATCTTCATTGCCTAACACTGTACTGTGTGAAATAAGCTAGTTCGGTTCTAGGAATCAGTTGCTTTCCTCTGAAGAAGGTTTAGTGCAGCAACTTCAAACATTTCTAGTTAGTGTAATCTAAGAATATGTACAAATTAGTAGTATCGCTTCATTTCTAAAGTAGTTTGTTTAGAAAACAAACATTTTCATTGCGAACACTGTACTGTGTGAAATAAGCTAGTTCGGTTCTAGGAATCAGTTGCTTTCCTACGAAGAAGGTTTAGTGCAGCAACTTGAAACCTTCCTTGCTTGTGTAGTGTAACAAGATGTACAACTTACTAGTTTCGCTTCATTTGTAAAGTAGTTTGTTTAGAAAACAAACATCTTCATTGCCGAACACTGTACTGTGTGAAATAAGCTAGTTCGGTTCTAGGAATCAGTTGGTTTCCTCACGAAGAAGGTTTAGTGCAGCAAGTTCAAACTTTTCTAGTTAGTGTAATCTAACAAGATGTACAACATACTAGATTCAGTTCATTTCAAAAGTAGTTTGTTTTCAAAAACAAACATCTTCATTGCCAAAAACTGTACTGTGTGAAATAAGTTAGTTCGGTTCTAGGAATCAGTTGCTTTCCTACGAAGAATATTTAGTGGAGCAACTTCAAACCTTCCTTGTTTGTGTAGTCTAACAAGATGTACATCTTAGCAGTTTCGCTTCATTTGTAAAGTAGTTTGTTTAGAAAACAAACATCTTCATTGCCGAACACTGTACTGTGTGAAATAAGCTAGTTCGATTTCTAGGAATCAGTTGCTTTCCTACGAAGAAGGTTTAGTGCAGCAAGATCAAACTTTTCTAGTTAGTGTAATCTAACAAGATGTATAATGTAGTAGTTTCACTTCATTTCTAAAGCAGTTTGTTTAGAAAACATACATCTTCATTGACTTGTAACTGTACTGTGTGAAATAAGTTAGTTCGGTTCTAGGAATCAGTTGCTTCCCTACGAACAAGGTTTAGTGCAGCAACTAGAAACCTTCCTTGTTTGTGTACTCTAACAAGATGTACAACTTACTAGTTTCGCTTCATTTGTAAAGTAGTTTGTTTAGAAAACAAACATCTTCATTGCCGAACACTGTACTGTGTGAAATAAGCTAGTTTGGTTCTAGGAATCAGTTGCTTTCCTACGAAGAAGGTTTAGTGCAGCAAGATCAAACTTTTCTAGTTAGTGTAGTCTAACAAGATGTACAACGTAGTAGTTTCACTTCATTTCTAAAGTAGTTTGTTTAGAAAACAAACATCTTCATTGACGAAAACTGTACTGTGTGAAATAAGTTAGTTCGGTTCTAGGAATCAGTTGCTTTCCTACTAAGAAAGTTTAGTGCAGCAACTTCAAACCTTCCTTGTTTGTGTAGTATAACAAGATGTACAACTTACTAGTTTCGCTTCATTTGTAAAGTAGTTTGTTTAGAAAACAAACATCTTCATTGACGAACACTGTACTGTGTGAAATAAGCTAGTTCGGTTCTAGGAATCAGTTGCTTTTCTACGAAGAAGGTTTAGTGCAGCAAGTTCAATCTTTTCTAGTTTGTGTAATCTAACAAGATTTACAACATACTAGATTCGCTTCATTTCTAAAGTAGTTTCTTTAGAAAACAAATATCTTCATTGTCAAAAACTGTACTGTGTGAAATAAGTTAGTTTGGTTCTAGGATTCAGTTGCTTTCCTACGAACAAGGTTTAGTGCAGCAACTAGAAACCTTCCTTGTTTGTGTAATCTAACAAGATGTACAACTTACTAGTTTCGCTTCATTTGTAAAGTAGTTTGTTTAGAAAACAAACATCTTCATTGCCAACACTGTACTGTGTGAAATAAGCTAGTTCGGTTCTAGGAATCAGTTGCTTTCCTATGAAGAAGGTTTAGTGCAGTAAGTTCAAACATTTCTAGTTAGTGTAATTTAAGAAGATGTACAAATTAGTAGTTTCTCTTCATTTCTAAAGCAGTTTGTTTAGAAAACATACATCTTCATTGCCGAAAACTGTACTGTGTGAAATAAGTTAGTTCGGTTCTAGGAATCAGTTGCTTTCCCTACGAAGAAGGTTTAGTGCAGCAACTTCAAACCTTCCTTGTTTGTGTAGTCTAACAAGATGTACAACTTACTAGTTTCGCTTCATTTGTAAAGTAGTTTGTTTAGAAAACAAACATTGTCATTGCCGAACACTGTACTGGGTGAAATAACCTAGTTCGGTTCTAGGAATCAGTTGCTTTCCTACGAAGAAGGTTTAGTGCAGTAAGTTCAAACATTTCTAGTTAGTGGAATCTAGGAAGATGTACAAATTAGTAGTTTCGCTTCATTTCTAAAGCAGTTGGTTTAGAAAACATACATCTTCATTGGCGACACTGTACTGTGTGAAATAAGTTAGTTCGGTTCTAGGGAATCAGTTGCTTTCCTACGAAAGAAGTTTTGTGCAGCAACTTCAAACCTTCCTTGTTTGTGTAGTCTAACAAGATGTACAACTTACTAGTTTCGCTTCATTTCTAAAGTAGTTTTTTAGAGAACAAACATCCTCATTGCCGAACACTGTACTGGGTGAAATAAGTTAGTTCGGTTCTCGGAATCAGTTCCTTTCCTCCAAGAAGGTTTAGTGCAGCAAGTTCAAACATTTCTAGTTAGTGTAATCTAACAAGATGTACAAGTTAGTAGTTTCACTTCATTTCTAAAGCAGTTTGTTTAGAAAACATACATCTTAATTGCCAAAAACTGTACTGTGTGAAATAAGTTAGTTCGGTTCTAGGAATCAGTTGCTTTCCTACGAAGAAGGTTTAGTGCAGCAATTTCAAACCTAACTTGTTTGTGTAGAATAACAAGATGTACAACTTACTAGTTTCGCTTCATTTCTAAAGTAGTTTGTTTAGAAAACAAACATCTTCATTGCTGAAAAACTGTACTGTGTGAAATAAGTTAGTTCGGTTCTGGGAATCAGTTGCTTTCCTACGAAGAAGGTTTAGTGCAGCAACTTCAAACCTTCCTTGTTTGTGTAGTCTAACAAGATGTACAACTTACTAGTTTCACTTCATTTGTAAAGTAGTTTGTTTAGAAAACAAACATCTTCATTGCAGAACACTGTACTGTGTGAAATAAGCTAGTTCGGTTCTAGGAATCAGTTGCTTTCCTACGAAGAAGGTTTAGTGCAGCAAGTTCAAACATTTTTAGTAAGTGTAGTCTAAGAAGATGTACAAATTAGTAGTTTCGCTTCATTTCTAAAGCAGTTTGTTTAGAAAACATACATCTTCATTAGCGAAACTGTACTGTTTGAAATAAGCTTAGTTCGGTTCTAGGAATCAGTTGCTTTCCTACGAAGAAAGTTTAGTGCAGCAACTTCAAACCTTCCTTGTTTGTGTAATCTGACAAGATGTACAACTTACTAGTTTTGCTTCATTTCTAAAGTAGTTTGTTTAGAAAACAAACATCTTCATTGCCCTATACTGTACTGGGTGAAATAAGCTAGTTCGGTTCTAGGAATCAGTTGTTTTCCTACGAAGAAGATTTAGTGCAGCAACTTCAAACCTTTCTAGTTTGTGTAATCTAACAAGATGTACAAATTAGTAGTTTCACTTCATTTCTAAAGTAGTTTGTTTAGAAAACAAACATCTTCATTGCCAACACTGTACTGTGTGAAATAAGCTAGTTCGTTTCTAGGAATCAGTTGCTTTCCTACAAAGAAGGTTTAGTGCAATAAGTTCAAACCTTCCTTGTTTGTGTAGTCTAACAAGATGTACAAATTACTAGTTTCGCTTCATTTCTAAAGTAGTTTCTTTAGAAAACAAACATCTTCATTGCCCTAAACTGTACTGTGTGAAGTAAGCTAGTTCGGTTCTAGGAATCAGTTGCTTTCCTACGAAGAAGGTTTAGTGCAGCAAGTTCAAACTTTTCTAGTTAGTGTAATCTAAAAAGATGTACAAGTTAGTAGTTTCACTTCATTTCTAAAGCAGTTTGTTTAGAAAACATACATCTTCATTGCAAAAAACTGTACTGTGTGAAATAAGTTAGTTTGGTTCTAGGAATCAGTTGCTTTCCTACGAAGAAGGTTTAGTGCAGCAACTTCAAACATTTATTGTTAGTGTAATCTAACAAGATGTACAACTTAGTAGTTTTACTTCATTTGTAAAGTAGTTTGTTTAGAAAACAAACATCTTCATTGCCTAACACTGTACTGTGTGAAATAAGCTAGTTCGACTCTAGGAATCAGTTGCTTTCCTACGAAGAAGGTTTAGTGCAGCAACTTGAAACCTTTCTTGTTAGTGTAGTCTAACAAGATGTACAACTTAGTAGTTTCGCTTCATTTCTAAAGTAGTTTGTTTAGAAAACATACATCTTCATTGCCGAACACTGTACTGTGTGAAATAAGCTGGTTCGGTTCCAGGAATCAGTTGCTTTCCTACGAAGAAGGTTTAGTGCAGCAACTTGAAACCTTTCTTGTTTGTGTAGTCTAACAAGATGTACAACTTAGAGTTTCGCTTCATTTGTAAAGTAGTTTGTTTAGAAACAAACATCTTCATTGCGAACACTGTACTGTGTGAAATAAGTTAGTTCGGTTCTAGGAATCAGTTGCTTTCCTACTGAAGAAGGTTTAGTGCAGCAAGTTCAAACCTTTCTAGTTTGTGTAATCTAAGAAGATGTACAATTACTAGATTCGCTTCATTTCTAAAGTAGTTTGTTTAGAAAACAAACATCTTCATTGCCGAAAACTGTACTGTGTGAAATAAGTTAGTTCGGTTCTAGGAATCAGTTGCTTTCCTACGAAGAAGATTTAGTGCAGCAACTTCAAACCTTCCTTGTTTCTGTAGTCTAACAAGATGTACAACTTACTATTTTCGCTTCATTTGTAAAGTAGTTTGTTTAGAAAACAAACATCGTCATTGCCGAACACTATACTGTGTGAAATAAGCTAGTTCAGATCTAGGAATCAGTTCCTTTCCTACGAAGAAGTTTTATTGCAGCAAGTTCAAACGATTCTAGTTAGTGGAATCTAACAAGATGTACAAGTTAGTAGTTTTCACTTCATTTCTAAAGCTGTTTGTTTAGAAAACATACATCTTCATTGTCGAAAACTGTACTGTGTGAAATAAGTTAGTTCGGTTGTAGGAATCAGTTGCTTTCCTACGAAGAAAGTTTAGTGCAGCAACTTCAAACCTTCCTTGTTTGTGTAGTCTAACAAGATGTACAACTTACTAGTTTCTCTTCATTTGTAAAGTAGTTTGTTTAGAAAACAAACATCTTCATTGCCCTACACTGTACTGTGTGAAATAAGCTAGTTCGGTTCTAGGAATCAGTTGCTTTCCTCCGAAGAAGGTTTAGTGCAGCAAGTTCAAACATTTCTAGTTAGTGTAATCTAACAAGATGTACAACATAGTAGTTTGCTTCATTTCTAAAGTAGTTTATTTAGAAAACAAACATCTTCATTGCCAAACATTGTACTGTGTGAAATAAGTTAGTTCGGTTCTAGGAATCAGTTGCTTTCCTACGAAGAGGATTTAGTGCAGCAACTTCAAACCTTCCTTGTTTGTGTAGTCTAACAAGATGTACATCTTAGCAGTTTCAAGCTTCATTTGTAAAGTAGTTTGTTTAGAAAACAAACATCTTCATTGCCTAACACTGTACTGTGTGAAATAAGCTAGTTCGGTTCTAGGAATCAGTTGCTTTCCCTACGAAGAAAGTTTAGTGCAGCAAGTTCAAACATTTCTAGTTAGTGTAATCTAACAAGATGTACAAATTAGTAGTATCGCTTCATTTCTAAAGTAGTTTGTTTAGAAAACAAACATTTTCATTGCCGAACACTGTACTGTGTGAAATAAGCTAGTTCGGTTCTAGGAATCAGTTGCTTTCCTACGAAGAAGGTTTAGTGCAGCAACTTGAAACCTTCCTTGTTTGTGTAGTGTAACAAGATGTACAACTTACTAGTTTCGCTTCATTTGTAAAGTAGTTTGTTTAGAAAACAAACATCTTCATTGCCTAACACTGTACTGTGTGAAATAAGCTAGTTCGGTTCTAGGAATCAGTTGCTTTCCTACGAAGAAGGTTTAGTGCAGCAAGTTCAAACTTTTTTTCGCTTCAGTTAGTGTAGTCTAATCAAGATGTACAAAATAAGTAGTTTGTTCAGTTGCTTCATTTCAAAAACATTTCTAGTTTGTTTAAGAAAACAAGTTTTACATCTTCATTGTTTGTTTAGAAAACTGTACTGTGTGAAATAAGTTAAGTTCGGTTCTAGGAATCAGTTGCTTTCCTACGAAGAATATTTAGTGCAGCAACTTCAAACCTTCCTTGTTTGTGTAGTCTAACAAGATGTACAACTTAGCAGTTTCTTTCATTTGTAAAGTAGTTTGTTTAGAAAACAAACATCTTCATTGCCGAACACTGTACTGTGTGAAATAAGCTAGTTCGATTCTAGGAATCAGTTGCTTTCCTACTGAAGAAAGTTTAGTGCAGCAAGATCAAACTTTTCTAGTTAGTGTAATCTAAGAAGATGTACAAATTAGTAGTTTCACTTCATTTCTAAAGCAGTTTGTTTAGAAAACATACATCTTCATTGCCGAAAACTGTACTGTGTGAAATAAGTTAGTTCGGTTCTAGGATTCAGTTGCTTTCCTACTTAAGAAGGTTTAGTGCAGCAACTAGAAACCTTTCTTGTTTGTGTAGTCTAACAAGATGTACAACTTAGTAGTTTCACTTCATTTGTAAAGTAGTTTGTTTAGAAAACAAACATCTTCATTGCTGAACACTGTACTGTGTGAAATAAGTTAATTCGATTCTAGGAATCAGTTGCTTTCCCTACGAAGAAGGTTTAGTGCAGCAACTTCAAACTTTTCTAGTTAGTGTAGTCTAACAAGATGTACAAATTAGTAGTTTCACTTCATTTCTAAAGCAGTTTGTTTAGAAAACATCCATCTTCATTGCCGAAAACTGTACTGTGTGAAATAAGTTAGTTCGGTTCTAGGAATCAGTTGCTTTCCTACGAAGAAAGTTTAGTGCAGCAACTTCAAACCTTCCTTGTTTGTGTAGTATAACAAGATGTACAACTTACTAGTTTCGCTTCATTTGTAAAGTAGTTTGTTTAGAAAACAAACATCTTCATTGACGAACACTGTACTGTGTGAAATAAGCTAGTTCGGTTCTAGGAATCAGTTGCTTTTCTACGAAGAAAGTTTAGTGCAGCAAGTTCAATCTTTTCTAGTTTGTGTAATCTAACAAGATTTACAACATACTAGATTCGCTTCATATCTAAAGTAGTTTCTTTCAAAAACAAATATCTTCATTGCCGAAAACTGTACTGTGTGAAATAAGTTAGTTCGGTTCTAGGATTCAGTTGCTTTCCTATGAACAAGGTTTAGTGCAGCAACTAGAAACCTTCCTTGTTTGTGTACTCTAACAAGATGTACAACTTACTAGTTTCGCTTCATTTGTAAAGTAGTTTGTTTAGAAAACAAACATCATCATTGCCGAAACACTGTACTGTGTGAAATAAGCTAGTTTGGTTCTAGGAATCAGTTGCTTTCCTATGAAGAAGGTTTAGTGCAGTAAGTTCAAACATTTCTAGTTAGTGTAATTTAAGAAGATGTACAAATTAGTACTTTCTCTTCATTTCTAAAGCAGTTTGTTTAGAAAACATACATCTTCATTGCCGAAAACTGTACTGTGTGAAATAAGTTAGTTCGGTTCTAGGAATCAGTTGCTTTCCTACGAAGAAGGTTTAGTGCAGCAACTTCAAACCTTCCTTGTTTGTGTAGTCTAACAAGATGTACAACTTACTAGTTTCGCTTCATTTGTAAAGTAGTTTGTTTAGAAAACAAACATTGTCATTGCCGAACACTGTACTGGGTGAAATAACCTAGTTCGGTTCTAGGAATCAGTTGCTTTCCTACGAAGAAGGTTTAGTGCAGTAAGTTCAAACATTTCTAGTTAGTGTAATCTAGGAAGATGTAAAATTAGTAGTTTCGCTTCATTTCTAATGCAGTTGGTTTAGAAAACAGACATCTTCATTGGTGACACTGTACTGTGTGAAGTAAGCTAGTTCGCTTCTTGGAATCAGTTGCTTTCCTACGAAGAAAGTTTTGTGCAGCAACTTCAAACCTTCCTTGTTTGTGTAGTCTAACAAGATGTACAACTTACTACTTTCGCTTCATTTCTAAAGTAGTTTCTTTAGAAAACAAACATCTTCATTGCCGAACACTGTACTGGGTGAAATAAGCTAGTTCGGTTCTAGGAATCAGTTCCTTTCCTCCGAAGAAGGTTTAGTGCAGCAAGTTCAAACATTTCTAGTTAGTGTAATCTAACAAGATGTACAACTTAGTAGTTTCACTTCATTTCTAAAGCAGTTTGTTTAGAAAACATACATCTTAATTGCCAAAAACTGTACTGTGTGAAATAAGTTAGTTCGGTTCTAGGAATCAGTTGCTTTCCTACTGAAGAAAGTGTAGTGCAGCAATTTCAAACCTAACTTGTTTGTGTAGAATAACAAGATGTACAACTTACTAGTTTAGCTTCATTTCTAAAGTAGTTTGTTTAGAAAACATACATCTTCATTGCCGAATACAGTACTGAGTGAAATAAGTTATTTCGGTTCTAGGAATCAGTTGCTTTCCTACGAAGAAAGTTTAGTGCAGCTACTTCAAACCTTCCTTGTTTGTGTAATATAACAAGATGTACAACTTACTAGTTTCGCTTCATTTCTCAAGCAGTTTGTTTAGAAAACATACATCTTCATTGCCGAACACTGTACTGTGTGAAATAAGCTAGTTCGGTTCTAGGAATCAGTTGCTTTCCCCTCAAGAAGGTTTAGTGCAGTAAGTTCAAACATTTTTAGTAACTGTAATCTAAGAAGATATACAAATTAGTAGTTTCGCTTCATTTCTAAAGCAGTTGGTTTAGAAAACAAACATCTTCATTAGCGACACTGTACTGTTTGAAATAAGCTAGTTCGGTTCTAGGAATCAGTTGCTTTCCTACGAAGAAAGTTTAGTGCAGCAACTTCAAACCTTCCTTCATTGTGTTTTCTGACAAGATGTACAACTTACTAGTTTTGCTTCATTTCTAAAGTAGTTTGTTTAGAAAACAAACATCTTCATTGCCCTAAAACTTTTCTGGGTGAAATGAGCTAGTTCGGTTCTAGGAATCAGTTGTTTTCCTACGAAGAAGATTTAGTGCAGCAACTTCAAACCTTCCTTGTTTGTGTAGTCTAACAAGATGTACAACTTACTAGTTTCACTTCATTTGTAAAGTAGTTTGTTTAGAAAACAAACATCTTCATTGCGAACACTGTACTGTGTGAAATAAGGTAGTTCGATTTCTAGGAATCAGTTGCTTTCCTACGAAGAAGGTTTAGTGCAATAAGTTCAAACATTTCTAGTTAGTGTAGTCTAAGAAGATGTACAAATTGGTAGTTTCACTTCATTTCTAAAGCAGTTGGTTTAGAAAACATACATCTTCATTGGCGAAACTGTACTGTGTGAAGTAAGCTAGTTCGGTTCTAGGAATCACTTCCTTTCCTACGAAGAAGGTTTAGTGCAGCAAGTTCAAAGTTTTCTAGGTAGTGTTATCTAACAAGATGTACAAGTTAGTAGTTTCACTTCATTTCTAAAGCAGATTGTTTAGAAAACATACATCTTCTTTGTCAAAAAATGTACTGTGTGAAATAAGTTAGTTTGGTTGTAGGAATCAGTTGCTTTCCCTCGAAGAAGGTTTAGTGCAGCAACTTCAAACATTTATAGTTAGTGTAATCTAACAAGATGTACAACTTAGTAGTTTTACTTCATTTCTAAAGCAGTTTGTTTAGAAAACATCCATCTTCATTGCCGAACACTGTACGGTGTGAAATAAGTTAGTTCGACTCTAGGAATCTCTTACTTTCCAACGAAGAAGGTTTAGTGCAGCAACTTGAAACCTTCCTTGTTTGTGTAGTCTAACAAGATGTACAACTTACTAGTTTCGCTTCATTTCTAAAGTAGTTTCTTTAGAAAACAAACATCTTCATTGCGAAACACTCTACTGGGTGAAATAAGCTAGTTCGGTTCTAGGAATCAGTTGCGTTCCTACGAAGAAGGTTTAGTGCAGCAACTTGAAACATTTCTAGTTAGTATAATCTAAAAAATGTACAACTTAGGAGTTTTCCTTCATTTCTAAAGCAGTTTGTTTAGAAACATACATCTTCATTGCCGAACACTGTACCCTGTGAAATAAGTTAGTTCGGTTCTAGGAAGCAGTTGCTATCCTACGAAGAAGGTTTAGTGCAGCAACTTCAAACCTTCCCAGTTTGTGTAGTCTAAGAAGATGTACAATTACTAGATTCGCTTCATTTCTAAAGTAGTTTGTTTAGAAAACAGACATCTTCATTGCCGAAAACTGTACTGTGTGAAATAAGTTAGTTCGGTTCTAGGAATCAGTTGCTTTCCTACGAAGAAGATTTACTGCAGCAACTTCAAACCTTCCTTGTTTGTGTAGTCTAACAAGATGTACAACTTACTAGTTTCGCTTCATTTGTAAAGTAGTTTGTTTAGAAAATAAATATCTTCATTGCCCAACGCTGTACTGTGCGAAATAAGCTAGTTCGGTTCTAGGAATCAGTTGCTTTCCTACGAAGAAGGTTTAGTGCAGCAAGTTCAAACTTTTCTAGTTAGTGTAGTCTAACAAGATGTACAACTTAGTAGTTTCACTTCATTTCTAAAGCAGTTTGTTTAGAAAACATACATCTTCATTGCCGAAAACTGTACTGTGTGAAATAAGTTAGTTCAGTTCTAGGAATCAGTTCCTTTCCTACGAAGAAAGTTTAGTGCAGCAACTTCAAACCTACCTTGTTTGTGTAGTATAACAATATGTACAAATTATTAGTTTCGCTTCATTTGTAAATTAGTTTGTTTAGAAAACAAACATCTTCATTGCCGAACACTGTACTGTGTGAAATAAGCTCGTTCGGTTATAGGAATCAGTAGCTTTCCTACGAAGAAGTTTTAGTGCAGCAAGTTCACACTTTTCTAATTAGTGTAATCTAACAAGATGTACAACATACTCGATTTGCTGCATATCTAAATTAGTTTCTTTCAAAAACAAACATCTTCGTTGCCGAAAATTGTACTGTGTGAAATGAGTTAGTTCGGTTCTAGGAATTAGTTTCTTTCCTACGAAGAGGATTTAGTGCAGCAACTTCAAACCTTCCTTGTTTGTGTAGTCTAACAAGATGTACATCTTAGCAGTTTCGCTTCATTTGTAAAGTAGTTTGTTTAGAAAACAAACATCTTCATTGCCGAACACTGTACTGTGTGAAATAAGCTAGTTCGGTTCTAGGGATCAGTTTCTTTCTTACGAAGAAAGTTTAGTGCAGCAAGTTCAAACTTTTCTAGTTAGTGTAGTCTAACAAGATGTACAACATACTAGATTCGCTTCATATCTAAAGTAGTTTCTTTCAAAAACAAACATCTTCATTGCCGAAAACTGTACCGGGTGAAATAAGTTAGTTCGGTTCTAGGAAGCAGTTGCTTTCCTACGAAGAAGGTTTAGTGCAGCAACTTGAAACCTTCCTTGTTTGTGTAGTGTAACAAGATGTACAACTTACTAGTTTCGCTTCATTTGTAAAGAAGTTTGTTTAGAGAACAAACATCGTCATTACCGAACACTGTACTGTGTGAAATAAGCTAGTTCGGTTCTAGGAATCAGTTGCTTTCCTACGAAGAAGGTTTAGTGCAATAAGTTAAAACGTTTCTAGTTAGGGTAATCTAAGAATATGTACAAATTAATAGTTTCGCTTCATTTCTAAAGCAGGTTGTTTACAAAACATACATCCTCATTGTCAAAAACTGTACTGTGTTAAATAAGTTAGTTTGGTTGTAGGAATCAGTTGCTTTCCTACGAAGGATATTTAGTGCAGCAACTTCAAACATTTCTAGTTAGTGTAATCTAACAAGATGTACAACTTAGTAGTTTTACTTCATTTCTATAGTAGTTTGTTTAGAAAACATCCATCTTCATTGCCGAACACTGTACCGTGTGAAATAAGTTAGTTCGGTTCTAGGAATCAGTTGCTTTCCTACGAAGAAGTTTTAGTGCAGCAACTTCAAACGTTCCTTGTTTGTGTAGTCTAACAAGATATACAACTTACTAGTTTCTCTTCATTTGTTAAGTAGTTTGTTTTAGAAAACAAACATCTTCATTACCGAACACTGTACTGTGTGAAATAAGCCAGTTCGGTTCTAGGAATCATTTGCTTTCCCTCTGAAGAAAGTTTAGTGCAGCAAGTTCAAACTATTCTAGTTAGTGTAATCTAAGAATATGTACAAATTAGTAGTTTCCTTCATTTCTAAAGCAGTTTGTTTAGAAAACATACATCTTCATTGCGAAAACTGTACTGTGTGAAATAAGCTAGTTCGATTCTAGAATCAGTTGCTTTCCTCTGAAGAAGGTTTAGTGCAGCAAGTTCAAACTTTTCTAGTTAGTGTAGTCTAACAAGATGTACAACAGTAGTTTCACTTCATTTCTAAAGCAGTTTGTTTAGAAAACATACATCTTCATTGCTGAAAACTGTACTGTGTGAAATGAGTTAGTTCGGTTGTAGGAATCAGTTGCTTTCCTACGAAGAAGGTTTAGTGCAGCAACTTCAAACATTTCTAGTTAGTGTAATCTAAGAATATGTACAAATTAGTAGTTTCGCTTCATTTCTAAAGCAGTTTGTTTAGAAAACATCCATCTTCATTGCCGAAAACTGTACTGTGTGAAGTAAGTTAGTTCGGTTCTAGGAATCAGTTGCTTTCCTACGAAGAAAGTTTAGTGCAGAAATTCAAATCTTCCTGGTTTGTGTAGTATAACAAGATGTACAACTTACTAGTTTCGCTTCATTTGTAAAGTAGTTTGTTTAGAAAACAAACATCTTCATTGCCGAACACTCTACTGTGTGAAATAAGCTAGTTCGGTTCTAGGAATCAGTTGCTTTTCTACGAAGAAAGTTTAGTGCAGCAAGTTCAATCTTTTCTAGTTTGTGTAATCTAACAAGATTTACAACATACTAGATTCGCTTCATATCTAAAGTAGTTTCTTTCAAAAACAAATATCTTCATTGCGAAAACTGTACTGTGTGAAATAAGTTAGTTCGGTTCTAGGATTCAGTTGCTTTCCCTACGAAAAGGTTTAGTGCAGCAACTAGAAACCTTCCTTGTTTGTGTAGTCTAACAAGATGTACAACTTACTAGTTTCGCTTAATTTGTAAAGTAGTTTGTTTAGAAAACAAACATCGTCATTGCCGAACACTGTACTGTGTGAAATAGCTAGTTTGGTTCTAGGAATCAGTTGCTTTCCTATGAAGAAGGTTTAGTGCAGTAAGTTCAAACATTTCTAGTTAGTGTAATTTAAGAAGATGTACAAATTAGTACTTTCTCTTCATTTCTAAAGCAGTTTGTTTAGAAAACATACATCTTCATTGCCGAAAACTGTACTGTGGGAAATAAGGTAGTTCGGTTCTAGGAATCAGTTGCTTTCCTCTGAAGAAGGTTTAGTGCAGCAACTTGAAACCTTCCTTTGTTTGTGTAGTCTAACAAGATGTACAACTTACTAGTTTCGCTTCATTTGCAAAGCAGTTTGTTTAGAAAACAAACATTGTCATTGCCGAACACTGTACTGGGTGAAATAACCTAGTTCGGTTCTAGGAATCAGTTGCTTTCCTCGAAGAAGGTTTAGTGCAGTAAGTTCAAACATTTCTAGTTAGTGTAATCTAGGAACATGTACAAATTAGTAGTTTCACTTCATTTCTAAAGCAGTTGGTTTAGAAAACATACATCTTCATTGGAGACACTGTACTGTGTGAAGTAAGCTAGTTAAACTTCTAGGAATCAGTTGCTTTCCTACAAAGAATGTTTTGTGCAACAACTTCAAACCTTCCTTGTTTGTGTAGTCTAAAAAAGATGTACAACTTACTAGTTTCTCTTCATTTCTAAAGTAGTTTCGTTAGAAAACAAACATCTTCATTGCCCTACACTGTACTGGGTGAAATAAGCTAGTTCGGTTCTAGGAATCAGTTCCTTTCCTCCGAAGAAGGTTTAGTGCAGCAAGTTCAAACATTTCTAGTTAGTGTAATCTAACAAGATGTACAATTTAGTAGTTTCACTTCATTTCTAAAGTAGTTTATTTAGAAAACATACATCTTCATTGCCAAACACTGTTCCGTGAAATAAGTTAATTCGGTTCTAGGAATCAGTTGCTTTCCCTCTGAAGAAGATTTAGTGCAGCAACTTTAAACCTTCCTTGTTTGTGTAGTCTAACAAGATGTACATCTTAGCCGTTTAGCTTCATTTGTAAAGTAGTTTGTTTAGAAAACAAATATCTTCATTGCCTAACACAGTACTGTGTGAAATAAGCTAGTTCGGTTCTAGGAATCAGTTGCTTTCCTACGAAGAAGGTTTAGTGCAGCAACTTCAAACATTTCTAGTTAGTGTAATCTAAGAATATGTACAAATTAGTAGTATCGCTTCATTTCTAAAGTAGTTTGTTTAGAAAACAAACATTTTCATTACCGAACACTGTACTGTGTGAAATAAAGCTAGTTCGGTTCTAGGAATCAGTTGCTTTCCTACTGAAAGAAGGTTTAGTGCAGCAACTTGAAACCTTCCTTGCTTGTGTAGTGTAACAAGATGTACAACTTACTAGTTTCGCTTCATTTGTAAGGTAGTTTGTTTAGAAAACAAACATCTTCATTGCCGAACACTGTACTGTGTGAAATAAGCTCGTTCGGTTCTAGGAATCAGTTGGTTTCCCTCACAGTAGGTTTAGTGCCGCATAAGTTCAAACTTTTCTAGTTAGTGTAATCTAACAAGATGTACAACATACTAGATTCGGCCATAACAAAAGTAGTTTCTTTCAAAAACATACATCTTCATTGTGAAAACTGTACTGTGTGAAATAAGTTAGTTCGGTTCTAGGATTCAGTTGC
>JAEOAD010002620.1:0-136567 GCA_036365145.1 Orientallactaga sibirica | reverse complement strand
AGGGACCATCCATTTGTTAGGTAAAGGTAAACACCTCCATTGAACAGAGGGATCATCCTACTTCTCAGGTAAAGATCAACACCTGCATTGCACAGAGGGATCATCTATTCGTTAGGTAAATGTAATCACGTACATTGCACAGAGGGATCCATTACTTAGGTAATGGTAAACACCTGCATTGCACAGAATGATCATCTATTCCTTAGGTAACAGTAAACACCTGCATTGCATAGACTGATCATCCATTCCTTAGGTAAAGGTAAACACCTCCATTACACAGAGGGGTCAACCATTTTTAGATGACATTTAACACCTGCATGGAACAGAGGGATCATCTACTCATTAGGTAAAGATCAACACCTGCATTGCACAGAAGGCTCAGCTATTGCTTAGGTATAGATGAACACCTGCATTGCACAGAGGGATCATATATTCCTTAGGTAACTGTAAACACATGCATTGAGCAGAGGTATCATCCATTCCTTAGATAACTGTGAACAACTACATTGAACAAAGGGATAATTTATTCCGGAGTTAAAGTTCAACACCTGCATTGCACAGAGGGATAATCCTATCCTTAGGTAACTGTAAACACCTTCATTGTACAAAAGGATCATCCATTCCTTAGTTAAAGGTAAATGCCTGCATTGCACAGAGGGATCATCCATTCCTTAGGTAACGGTAAACACCTGCATTGAACAGAAGGATCATCCAATCCTTAGGTAAACTTTAAACACCTGCATTGAGCAGAGGGGTCATCCATTCCTTAGGTAAAGGTAAACACCTGAAGTGAGCAGAGCGATCATCCATTCCATAGATAACGGTAAACACCTGAATTGAACAGAGGTATCATCTATTCCTTACTTAATTATCAATGCCTGCATTGCACAGAGGGTCATTCATTCCTTAGATAAAGGTAAACACCAGCATTGAACAGAGGGATCATCTATTCCTTAGGTAAAGATCAGCACGTGCATTGCTGAGCAGGATCATCCCATTAAATAGGTAAAGGTAAACACCTCCATTGCACAGAAGGATCATCCATTCCTTAAAGTTTAATGCCTACATTGCACAGAGGGATCATCCATTCCTTAGGTAACGGTAAACACCGGCATTGAACAGAGGGATCATCTATTCAATAGGTAAAGATCAACACCTGAATTGCACAGAGGGATGATCCGATTCCTTAGGTAAGTGTACACACCTGAATTGCACAGGGGGATTATTCATTCCCTAGGGAACGGTAAGCATTGAACATATGGATCATCTATTCCTTAGGTAATGGTAAAGCCCTGCATTGAACAAAGGGATCATCCATTTCTTAGGTAAAGGTAAACACCTGCATTGAACAGAGGGAGCATCCATTACTTAGGTAACGGTAAACACTTACATTGAACAGAGAGATCATCCATTCCTTAGATAATGGGAAACACCTGCATTGAACAGAGGGACCATCCATTCCTTAGGTAACAGTAAACACCTGCATTGAACAGAGGGATCATTCATTCCTTAGGTAAAGGTCAACAACTTAATTTAACAGAGGGATCATCCATTCCTTAGGTAAAGGTCAACACCTGCATAGCAGACTAGGATCATCCATTCCTTATGTAAAGGACAACACCTGCATTGCACAGAGGGATCTTCCATACCTTAGGTAAAGGTAAACACCTGCATTGAGCAAAGGGATCATCCATTCCTTAGATAAAGGTAAACAACTGCAGTGAACAGAAGGATCATCTACTCATTAGGTAAAGATCAACACGTGAATTGCACAGAGGGATCATCCCATTCCTTAGGTAAGTGTAAACACCTGCATTGCACAGAGGGCTTATTCATTCCTTAGGTAACGGTAAACACCTGCATTGCACAGATGGATCATGTATTCCTTAGGAAACGGTAAACCCCTGCATGAACAGAGGGATCATCCATTTCCTAGGTAAAGGTAAACACCTGCATTGAACAGAGGGATCATACATTCCTTAGGTAAAGGTAAACACCTGCATTGCACAGAGGGATCATCCATTCCTTAGGTAACGGTAAACACCTGCATTGCATAAAGGGATCATCCATTCCTTAGGTAAAGGTAAACACCTGCATTACGCAGAGGGGTCATCCATTTTTACGTGACATTAAACACCTGCATAGAACAGAGGGATCATCTACTCATTAGGTCAAGATCAACACCTGCATTGAACAGAGGGATCATCCATTCCTTAGGTAACTGTAAACACCTGCATTGAGCAGAGGTATCATCCATTCCTTAGATAACGGTAAACAACTGCATTGAACAGGGGGATCATTTATTCCTGAGGTAAAGATCAACACTTGCATTGCACAGAGGAATCATCCATTCCTTAGGTAACTGTAAACACCTGCATTGCACAGAACAATCATTCATTACTTAGTTAAAGGTAAACACCTGCATTGCACAGAGGGATAATCCATTCCTTAGGTAAAGGTAAACACCTGCATTGAACAGAAAGATCATCCATTCCATAGGTAACTGTAAACACCTGCATTGAGCAGAGGGATCATCCATTCCTTAGGTAAAGCTAAACACCTGCATTGAGCAGAGTGATCATCCATTCCTTAGATAACGGTAAACACCTACATTGAAAAGAGGTATCATCTATACTTTATATAATTATCAAAGCCTGCGTTGCACAGAGGATCATTCATTCCTAAGTAAAGGTAAACACCTGCATTGAACAGAGCAATCATTCATTGCTTAGGTAACTGTCAACACCTACATTGAACAGAGGGTACATCCATTCCTTAGATATGGGAAACACCTACATTGAACAGAAAGATCATCTATTCCTTAGTTAAAGTTCAATACCTGCATTGCCCAGAGGGATCATCACATTCCTTAGGTAATGGTAAACACCTGCATTGAACAGAGGGATCATCCAGTCCTTAGATAACGGTAAAAACTTGCATTGAACACACGGATCATGTAATCCTTATGTAAATATCAAAACCTGCATTGCACAGAGGCGTCATCCATTACTTAGGTAAAGGTCAACAGCTGCATAGCACAGAAGTGTCATCAATTCCTTATGTAAAGGACAGCACCTGCATTGCACAAAGGGATCATCCATTCCCTTAGGTAATGTTAAACACGTGCATTGAGCAGAGGGATCATCCATTCACTAGATAACTGAGAACACATACATTTAGCAAAGGTATCATCTATTCCTCAGGTAAAGTTCAACACTTGCATTGCACAGAGGTATCATCCATTCGTTTGGTAAACTTAAACACCTGCACTGAACAGAGTGACCATCCATTCCTTAGGTAAAGCTAAACACCTGCATTGTACAGAGGGATCATCCTATTCCTCAGGTAAAGATCAACACCTGCATTTTACAGAGGGACCATCCTCTTCCTTATGTAAATGTAAACACCTACATTGCTCAGAGGGATCATCCATTACTTAGGTAATGGTAAAAACCTGCATTGCACAGAGGGATCATCTGTTCCTTAGGTAAAGGTAAACACCTGCATTACACAGAGGGGTCATCCATATTTAGATAACATTAAACACGTGCATAGAACAGAGGGATCATCTACTTATTAGGTCAAGATCAACACCTGCATTGGACAGAGGGATCATCGCATTCCTTAGATAAAGATAAACACCTGAATTGCAAAGAGGGTCACCCATTCCTTAGATAACTGTAAACACCTGCATTGAGTGGAGGCATGATCCATTCCTTAGATAATCGTAAAAACTGCATTGAACAGAGGATCATTTATTCCTGAGGTAAAGATCAACACCCGTATTGCACAGAAGAATCATCCCATTCCTGAAGTAATGGCAAACACCTGCATTGCTCAGAGGATCATCCATTCCTGAGGTAACTGTAAACACCTGCATTGAGCAAAGGGTTCATCCATTCCTGAGATAAAGGTAAAACCTGCATTGAACAGAAGGATCATCCATTCCTTAGATAACTGTTAACACCTACATTGAACAGAGGGACCATCCATTCCTTAGGTAACGGTAAACACCTGCATTGAACAGAGGATCATCCAGTCCTTAGATAATGATAAACTCTTGCATTTAACAGATGGATCATCTAATTTTTATGTATATATCAACACCTGCATTGCACAGAGGGGTCATCCATTCCCTTAGGTAAAGGTCAACACCTGCATAGCACAGAAGGATCATCCATTTCTTATGTAAAGGACAACACCTGCATTGCATAGAGGATCTTCCATACCTTAGGTAAAGGTAAACACCTGCATTGCTCAGAGGGATCATCCATTCCTTAGGTAGCTGTAAGCACCTGAATTGCACAGAGGGATTATTCATTCCTTAGGTAACGGTGGACACCTGCATTGCACAGGTGGATCATCTTTTCCTTAGGTAACAGTAAACTCCTGCATTGAACACAGGATCATCCATTTCTTAGTTAAAGGTAAACACCTGCGTTGAACAGAGGAATCATCCATTCATTAGGTAAAGGTAAACACCTGCATGGCACAGAGGGATCATCCATTCCTTAGGTAACTGTAAACACCTTCATTGAACAGACGGATCATTCATTCGTTAGGTAAAGGTAAACACCTGCATTGAACAGAGGGATCATCCATTCCTTAGGTAACCATCAAGACCTGCATTGAACAGAGGATCATCCATTACTTAGGTAAAGGTCAACACCTGCATTTCACAGAGGGATCATCCATTCCTTAGGTAAAGTTGAACACCAGCAGAGCACAGAAGGATCAACCATTCCTTATGTAAAGGACAACACCTGCATTGCACAAAGGGATCTTCCATACCTTAGGTAAAGGTAAACACCTGCATTGCTAAGAGGATCATCCATTCCTTAGATAACTGTAAACACCTGCATTGAGCAAAGGGATCATCCATTCCTTAGATAAAGGTAAGTACCTGCATTGAAGAGAGGGATCATCTATTCATTAGGTAAAGATCAACACCTGCATTTCACAGAGGGATCATACCATTCCTAAGGTAAGTGTAAACACCAACATTGCATAGAGGGATTATTCATTCCTTAGGTAATGGTAAACACCTGCATTGCACAGATGGATCATCTATTCCTTAGGTAACAGTAAACCCCTGCATTCAAAGAGGGATCATACATTTCTTAGTTAAAGGTAAACACCTGCGTTGAACAGAGGATCATCCATTCCTTAGGTAAAGGTAAACACCTGCATTGCACAGAGGGATCTTCCATACCTTAGGTAAAGGTAAACACCTGCATTGCTTAGGTAAACTGAAACACCTGCATTACACAGAGGGGTCATCCATTCCTTAGAGAAGAGTAAATACCTGCATTGAACAGAGGGATCATCTATTCATTAGGTAAAGGTCAACACCTGCATTGCACATAGGTATCATCCATTCCTTAGATAAAGATAAACACTTGCATTGCACAGAGGGATCATCCATTCCTTAGGTAACGGTCAACACCGGCATTGCACAGAGGGATCAACCATTCCTTAGGTAACGATCAACACCTGCATTGCACAGAGGGATCATCCATTCCTCAGGTAAAGGTAAACACCTGCACTGAACAGAGTGATCATTCATTACTTAGATAATGGGAAACACCTGCATTCAACAGAGGGACCATCCATTCCTTAGGTAAAGGTAAACACCTGCATTGAACAGAGCCATCATCTATTCCTCAGGTAAAGATCAACACCTCCATTGCACAGAGGGAACATCCATTCTTTACGTAATGGTAAACACCTGCATTGCACAGAGGGATCATCCATTCCTTAGGTAACGGTAAACACCTGCATTGCATGGAGGGATCATCCATTCCCTTAGGTAAAGGTAAACACCTGCATTACACAGAGGGATCATCCATTTTTAGTGAACATTAAACACCTAAACTGAACAGAGGTGTCATATATTCTTTAGGTAAAGATCAACACCTGCATTGCACAGAGGGATCATCCTGTTCCCTATGTAAAGGTAAATACCTTCATTGCACAGAAGGATCATCCAATCCATAGTTAAAGTTAAACACCTGCATTTCACAGAGGGATCATCCATTCCTTAGGTAACTGTAAACACCTGCATTGAGCAGAGGGATCATCTATTCCTTAGATAACGGGAAACACCTGCATTGAGCAGAGGGATCATCTATTCCTTAGATAACGGGAAACACCTGCATTGAACAGAGGAATCATCTATTCCTTAGGTAAAGATCAACACTTGCATTGAAAAGAGGGTTCATCCCATTCCTTGGTAAAGGTGAACACCTTCATTGACAAAGGGATCATCCATTCCTTAGGTAAAGGTCAACAGCTGCATTTCACATGGGAATCATCCATTCCTTAGGTAATGGCAAACACCTGTATTGACAGAGAGAGATCATGCACTCCTTAGGTAGAGGTAAACACCTACAATGAAGAGCGGGCTCATCTATTCCTCAGGTAAAAGATCAACAAATTCATTGTACAGAGGGATCATCCTATTCCTTAGGTAAAGGTAAACACCTACATTTCACAGAAAGATCATCCGTTACTTAGGTAACGATAAACACCTGAATTGCACAGAGGGATCCTCCATTCCTTAGGTAACGGTATACATTTGCATTGAACAGAGGGATCACCCATTCCTTAGGTAACTGTAAACACCTGCATTGAGCAGAGGGATCATCTATTCCTTAGATAACGGAAAACATCTGCATTGAACAGAGGAATCATCTATTCCTTAGGTAAAGGTAAACACCTGCATTGCACAGAGGGATCATCCCATTCTTTGGTAAAGATGAACACCTTCATTGACAATGGGATCATCCATTCCTTAGGTAACAGTAAACACCTGTATTGACAGAGAGATCATGCACTCCTTAGGTAGAGGTACACACCTACATTGAAGAGCGGGATCATCTATTCCTCAGGTAAAGGTCAACACCTTCATTGTACAGAGGAATCATCCTATTCCTTAGGTAAAGGTAAACACCTACATTTCACAGAGAGGTCATCCATTACTTAGATAATGATAAACACCTGCATTGCACAGAGGGATCCTCCATTCCTTAGGTAAGGGTAAACACCTGCATTGCATAGAGGGACCATCCATTCCTTAGGTAAAGGTAAACAGCTGCATTGCACAGAGGGATCATCCATTCCTTAGGTAAAGGTAAACACCTGCATTGCACAGAGGGATCATCCATTCCTTAGGTAACTGTAAACACCTACACTGAAAAGAGGGATCACCCATTCCTTAGATAATGGGAAACACCTGCATTGAACAGAGGGACCTTCCATGCCTTAGGTAATGGTAAACACCTGCATAGAACAGAGGATCATCCAGTCCTTAGATAACGGTAAAACACTTGCATTGAACATACAGATCATCTAATCCTTATGTAAATATCAACACCTGCATTGCACAGAGGCATCATCGATTCCATAGGTTAAGGTTATCACCTGCCTAGCACAGAAGGGTCATCCATTCCTTATGTAAAGGACAGCACCTGCATTGCCCAGAGGGATCTTCCATTCCTTAGGTAATAATAAACACCTGCATTGAACAGAGGGATCATGCATTCCTTAGGTAACTGTGAACACCTGCATTGAGCAGAGGATCATCTATTCCTTAGATAATGGAAAACACCTGCATTGAACAAAGGAATCATCTATTCCTTAGGTAAAGATCAAAACCTGCATTGAAAAGAGGGTTCATCCCATTCTTTGGTAAAGGTGAACACCTTCATTGACAAAGGGATCATCCATTCCTTAGATAACAGTAAACACCTGATTTGAACAGAGGATAATCCATTCCTTAGATAATGGTAAACACCTGCATTGCACAGATGGATCATCTATTTCATAGGAAGGATCAACACCTTCAGTACAAAGAGGTATCATCCACACATTAGGTAAACACCTGCATTGCACATAGGATCATCCATTCCTTAGGTTCAGGACAACACCTACATAACAGAGGAGGATCATCCCTTCCTTATGAAAAGGACAACACCTGCATTGCACAGAGGTACCATCCATTCCTTAGGTAATGGTAAACACCTGCATTTAACAGAGCCATCATCTATTCCTCAGGTAAAGATCAACACCTACATTTCACAGATTGATCATCCATTACTTAGGTAATGGTAAACACCTGTATTGCACAGAGGGATCATCCATTCCTTAGGTAACGGTAAACACCTGCATTGCATAGAGTGATCATCCATTCCTTTGGTAAAGTTAAACACCTGCATTACACAGAGGGTCATTCATTCCTTAGGTAACAGTAAATACCTGCATTGAACAGAGGGATCATCTATTCATTAGGGTAAAGGTTGACACCTGCATTGCACATAGGTATCATCCATTCCTTAGGTAAAGGTCAACACCTGTATTGCATAGAGGGATTCCCTTCCTTACTTAAGTGTAAACACCTGCATTGAACAGATGGATCATCTATCCCTTAGAAAATGGTAAACACCTGCATTGGACAGATGGATCATTTATTCCTTAGGTAAAGGTAAACACCTGCATTGCACAGAGGGATCACCCGATTCCTTAGGTAAAAAGTAAACACCTACATTGAACAGAGGGATCATTCATTCCTTAGATAATGGTATACATCTGCATTCAACAGAGGGACCATCCATTCCTTAGGTAAAAGTAAACATCTGCATTGAACAGAGCCATCATCTATTCCTCAGGTAAAGATCAACACCTACATTGCACAGAGGGCTCACCATTCCCTTAGGTAAAGTTAAACACCTGCATTACACAGAGGGGGTCATCCAGTTTTAGATAACATTAAACACCTAAACTGGGCAGAGGGATCATATATTCTTCAGGTAAAGATCAACACCTGCATTGCACAGATGGATCATCCCATTCCTTAAGTAATGGCAAACACCTGCATTGCTCAGAGGGATCTTCCATTCCTTAGGTAACTGTAAATACCTGCATTGAGCAAAGGGATCATCCATCCCTTAGATAAGGTAAACACCTGCATTGAACAGAGGGATCATCCATTCATTAGGTAAAGATCAACACCTGAATTGCACAGAGGGATCATCCCATTCCTTAGGTAAGTATAAACACCTGCATTGCACAGAGGTAAACACCTGATTATTCATTCCTTAGGTAACAGTAAACACCTGCATTGCATAGAGGGATCATCTATTTCCTGGGTAAAGGTAAACACCTGCATTGAACAGAGGGATCAACCATTTCTTAGGTAAAGTTAAACACCAGCATTACACAGAGGGATTATCCATTTTTAGATAACATTAAACCCCTGCATTGACCAGAGTGATCATCCATACTCATGAGGTAACGATCAACACCTGCATTGCACAGAGGGATCATCACATTGCTTAGGTAACAGAAAACACCTGTATTGAACAGAGGGATAATCCATTCATTAGGTAACTGTAAACGCCTGCATTGAGCAGAGGATCATCCATTCCTTAGATAAAGGTAAACACCTGCATTGAACAGAGGATCATCTATTCCTTAGGTAATGGTAAACACTTGCATTGAACAAAGGGATCATCCATTCCTTTACTTAAAGGTAAATACCTGCGTTGAACATAGGGATCATCCATTCCTTAGGTAAAGGTAACCACCTGCATTGCACAGAGGATCATCCATTCCTTAGGTAACTTTAAACACCTACATTGAACAGAGGATCATCCATTCCTTTTATAATGGTAAACACCTGCATTGAACAGAGGACCATCCATTCCTTAGATAAAAGGTAAACACCTGCATTGAACAGAGGATCATCAATTCCTTAGGTAAATATCAACACCTGCATTGAACAGAGGGATCATCCATTCCTTAGGTAAAGTCAAATGCTGATTTGCACAGAGGGATCATCCATTCCTTAGGTTAATCAACACCTGCATTGCACAGAGGATCATCCATTCCTTAGGAAAAGGTAAACACCTGCATTGCAAAGAGGATCATCCATTCCTTAGGTAAAGGTAAACACCTGCATTGAGCAGAGGGATCATCCATTCCTTAGATAAAGGTAAACACCTGCATTGCACAGAGGGATCATCCATTCCTTAGGTAAAATTAAACACCTGCATTGCATGGAGGGATCATCCATTCCCTTAGGTAAAGGTAAACACCTGCATTGCACAGAGGGGTAATTCATTCCTTAGATAACATTAAACACCTAAACTGCACAGATGGATCATCTATTCCTTAGGTAAAGGTAAAACACCTGCATTAACAGAGGGATCATCCATTCCTTAGGTAAAGGTAAACACCTGCATTGAACAGAGGATCATCCATTCCTTAGGTAAAGGTAAACACCTGCATTGCACAGAGGATCATCCATTCCTTAGGTAACGGTAAACACCTGCATTGCATAGAGGGATCATCCATTCCTTAGGTAAAGGTAAACACCTGCATTACACAGAGGGGTCATCCATTCCTTAGTAAACAGTAAACACCTGCATTGAACAGAGGGATCATCCATTCCTTAGATAATGATAAACACCTGCATTGAACAGAGGGATCATACATTCCTTAGGTAAAGGTAAACACCTGCATTGAACAGAGGGATCATCCATTCCTTAGTTAACTGTAAACACCTGCATTGAACAGAGGGATCATCCATTCCTTATGTAACAGTAAACATCAGCATTGAACAGAGGGAATCATCCATTCCTTAGGTAACTGTAAACACCTGCATTGACACAGAGGGATCATCCATTCCTTAGATAACTGTAAACACCTGCATTGAACAGAGGACCATCAATTCCTTATATTAAGGTAAACACCTGCATTGAACAGATGGATCATCCATTCCTTAGGTAAAGGTAAACACCTGCATTGCACAGAAAGATCATCCATTCCATAGGTAAAAGTAAACACCTGCATTGAGCAAAGGGATCATCCATTCCTTAGGTAAAGCTAAACACCTGCACAGCAGAGTGATCATCCATTCACTAGATAACGGTAAACACCTCATTGAAAAGAGCGATCATCTATTTTATAATTATAAATCCTGGTTGCACAGAGGATCATTCATTCCTAAGTAAAGGTAAACACCTGCATTGAACAGAGCAATCATTCATTGCTTAAAGGTGTCAACACCTACATTGAACAGAGGGTACATCCATTCCTTAGATATGGGAAACACCTACATTGAACAGAAAGATCATCTATTCCTTAGTTAAAGTTCAATACCTGCATTGCCCAGAGGGATCATCACATTCCTTAGGTAATGGTAAACACCTGCATTGAACAGAGGGATCATCCAGTCCTTAGATAATGGTAAAAACTTGCATTGAACACACGGATCATGTAATCCTTATGTAAATATCAAAACCTGCATTGCACAGAGGCGTCATCCATTACTTAGGTAAAGGTCAACAGCTGCATAGCACAGAAGTGTCATCAATTCCTTATGTAAAGGACAGCACCTGCATTGCACAAAGGGATCATCCATTCCCTTAGGTAATGTTAAACACGTGCATTGAGCAGAGGGATCATCCATTCACTAGATAACTGAAAACACATACATTTAGCAAAGGTATCATCTATTCCTCAGGTAAAGTTCAACACTTGCATTGCACAGAGGTATCATCCATTCGTTTGGTAAACTTAAACACCTGCACTGAACAGAGTGACCATCCATTCCTTAGGTAAAGCTAAACACCTGCATTGTACAGAGGGATCATCCTATTCCTCAGGTAAAGATCAACACCTGCATTTTACAGAGGGACCATCCTCTTCCTTATGTAAATGTAAACACCTACATTGCTCAGAGGGATCATCCATTACTTAGGTAATGGTAAAAACCTGCATTGCACAGAGGGATCATCTGTTCCTTAGGTAAAGGTAAACACCTGCATTACACAGAGGGGTCATCCATATTTAGATAACATTAAACACGTGCATAGAACAGAGGGATCATCTACTTATTAGGTCAAGATCAACACCTGCATTGGACAGAGGGATCATCGCATTCCTTAGATAAAGATAAACACCTGAATTGCAAAGAGGGGTCACCCATTCCTTAGATAACTGTAAACACCTGCATTGAGTGGAGGCATGATCCATTCCTTAGATAATCGTAAAAAACTGCATTGAACAGAGGGATCATTTATTCCTGAGGTAAAGATCAACACCCGTATTGCACAGAAGAATCATCCCATTCCTGAAGTAATGGCAAACACCTGCATTGCTCAGAGGGATCATCCATTCCTGAGGTAACTGTAAACACCTGCATTGAGCAAAGGGTTCATCCATTCCTGAGATAAAGGTAAAAACCTGCATTGAACAGAAGGATCATCCATTCCTTAGATAACTGTTAACACCTACATTGAACAGAGGGACCATCCATTCCTTAGGTAACGGTAAACACCTGCATTGAACAGAGGGATCATCCAGTCCTTAGATAATGATAAACTCTTGCATTTAACAGATGGATCATCTAATTTTTATGTATATATCAACACCTGCATTGCACAGAGGGGTCATCCATTCCTTAGGTAAAGGTCAACACCTGCATAGCACAGAAGGATCATCCATTTCTTATGTAAAGGACAACACCTGCATTGCATAGAGGGATCTTCCATACCTTAGGTAAAGGTAAACACCTGCATTGCTCAGAGGGATCATCCATTCCTTAGGTAGCTGTAAGCACCTGAATTGCACAGAGGGATTATTCATTCCTTAGGTAACGGTGGACACCTGCATTGCACAGGTGGATCATCTTTTCCTTAGGTAACAGTAAACTCCTGCATTGAACACAGGGATCATCCATTTCTTAGTTAAAGGTAAACACCTGCGTTGAACAGAGGAATCATCCATTCATTAGGTAAAGGTAAACACCTGCATGGCACAGAGGGATCATCCATTCCTTAGGTAACTGTAAACACCTTCATTGAACAGACGGATCATTCATTCGTTAGGTAAAGGTAAACACCTGCATTGAACAGAGGGATCATCCATTCCTTAGGTAACCATCAAGACCTGCATTGAACAGAGGGATCATCCATTACTTAGGTAAAGGTCAACACCTGCATTTCACAGAGGGATCATCCATTCCTTAGGTAAAGTTGAACACCAGCAGAGCACAGAAGGATCAACCATTCCTTATGTAAAGGACAACACCTGCATTGCACAAAGGGATCTTCCATACCTTAGGTAAAGGTAAACACCTGCATTGCTAAGAGGGATCATCCATTCCTTAGATAACTGTAAACACCTGCATTGAGCAAAGGGATCATCCATTCCTTAGATAAAGGTAAGTACCTGCATTGAAGAGAGGGATCATCTATTCATTAGGTAAAGATCAACACCTGCATTTCACAGAGGGATCATACCATTCCTAAGGTAAGTGTAAACACCAACATTGCATAGAGGGATTATTCATTCCTTAGGTAATGGTAAACACCTGCATTGCACAGATGGATCATCTATTCCTTAGGTAACAGTAAACCCCTGCATTCAAAAGAGGGATCATACATTTCTTAGTTAAAGGTAAACACCTGCGTTGAACAGAGGGATCATCCATTCCTTAGGTAAAGGTAAACACCTGCATTGCACAGAGGGATCTTCCATACCTTAGGTAAAGGTAAACACCTGCATTGCTTAGGTAAACTGAAACACCTGCATTACACAGAGGGGTCATCCATTCCTTAGAGAAGAGTAAATACCTGCATTGAACAGAGGGATCATCTATTCATTAGGTAAAGGTCAACACCTGCATTGCACATAGGTATCATCCCATTCCTTAGATAAAGATAAACACTTGCATTGCACAGAGGGATCATCCATTCCTTAGGTAACGGTCAACACCGGCATTGCACAGAGGGATCAACCATTCCTTAGGTAACGATCAACACCTGCATTGCACAGAGGGATCATCCATTCCTCAGGTAAAGGTAAACACCTGCACTGAACAGAGTGATCATTCATTACTTAGATAATGGGAAACACCTGCATTCAACAGAGGGACCATCCATTCCTTAGGTAAAGGTAAACACCTGCATTGAACAGAGCCATCATCTATTCCTCAGGTAAAGATCAACACCTCCATTGCACAGAGGGAACATCCATTCTTTACGTAATGGTAAACACCTGCATTGCACAGAGGGATCATCCATTCCTTAGGTAACGGTAAACACCTGCATTGCATGGAGGGATCATCCATTCCCTTAGGTAAAGGTAAACACCTGCATTACACAGAGGGATCATCCATTTTTAGTGAACATTAAACACCTAAACTGAACAGAAGTGTCATATATTCTTTAGGTAAAGATCAACACCTGCATTGCACAGAGGGATCATCCTGTTCCCTATGTAAAGGTAAATACCTTCATTGCACAGAAGGATCATCCAATCCATAGTTAAAGTTAAACACCTGCATTTCACAGAGGGATCATCCATTCCTTAGGTAACTGTAAACACCTGCATTGAGCAGAGGGATCATCTATTCCTTAGATAACGGGAAACACCTGCATTGAGCAGAGGGATCATCTATTCCTTAGATAACGGGAAACACCTGCATTGAACAGAGGAATCATCTATTCCTTAGGTAAAGATCAACACTTGCATTGAAAAGAGGGTTCATCCCATTCCTTGGTAAAGGTGAACACCTTCATTGACAAAGGGATCATCCATTCCTTAGGTAAAGGTCAACAGCTGCATTTCACATGGGAATCATCCATTCCTTAGGTAATGGCAAACACCTGTATTGACAGAGAGATCATGCACTCCTTAGGTAGAGGTAAACACCTACAATGAAGAGCGGGCTCATCTATTCCTCAGGTAAAGATCAACAAATTCATTGTACAGAGGGATCATCCTATTCCTTAGGTAAAGGTAAACACCTACATTTCACAGAAAGATCATCCGTTACTTAGGTAACGATAAACACCTGAATTGCACAGAGGGATCCTCCATTCCTTAGGTAACGGTATACATTTGCATTGAACAGAGGGATCACCCATTCCTTAGGTAACTGTAAACACCTGCATTGAGCAGAGGGATCATCTATTCCTTAGATAACGGAAAACATCTGCATTGAACAGAGGAATCATCTATTCCTTAGGTAAAGGTAAACACCTGCATTGCACAGAGGGATCATCCCATTCTTTGGTAAAGATGAACACCTTCATTGACAATGGGATCATCCATTCCTTAGGTAACAGTAAACACCTGTATTGACAGAGAGATCATGCACTCCTTAGGTAGAGGTACACACCTACATTGAAGAGCGGGATCATCTATTCCTCAGGTAAAGGTCAACACCTTCATTGTACAGAGGAATCATCCTATTCCTTAGGTAAAGGTAAACACCTACATTTCACAGAGAGGTCATCCATTACTTAGATAATGATAAACACCTGCATTGCACAGAGGGATCCTCCATTCCTTAGGTAAGGGTAAACACCTGCATTGCATAGAGGGACCATCCATTCCTTAGGTAAAGGTAAACAGCTGCATTGCACAGAGGGATCATCCATTCCTTAGGTAAAGGTAAACACCTGCATTGCACAGAGGGATCATCCATTCCTTAGGTAACTGTAAACACCTACACTGAAAAGAGGGATCACCCATTCCTTAGATAATGGGAAACACCTGCATTGAACAGAGGGACCTTCCATGCCTTAGGTAATGGTAAACACCTGCATAGAACAGAGGGATCATCCAGTCCTTAGATAACGGTAAACACTTGCATTGAACATACAGATCATCTAATCCTTATGTAAATATCAACACCTGCATTGCACAGAGGCATCATCGATTCCATAGGTTAAGGTTATCACCTGCCTAGCACAGAAGGGTCATCCATTCCTTATGTAAAGGACAGCACCTGCATTGCCCAGAGGGATCTTCCATTCCTTAGGTAATAATAAACACCTGCATTGAACAGAGGGATCATGCATTCCTTAGGTAACTGTGAACACCTGCATTGAGCAGAGGGATCATCTATTCCTTAGATAATGGAAAACACCTGCATTGAACAAAGGAATCATCTATTCCTTAGGTAAAGATCAAAACCTGCATTGAAAAGAGGGTTCATCCCATTCTTTGGTAAAGGTGAACACCTTCATTGACAAAGGGATCATCCATTCCTTAGATAACAGTAAACACCTGATTTGAACAGAGGGATAATCCATTCCTTAGATAATGGTAAACACCTGCATTGCACAGATGGATCATCTATTTCATAGGGAAGGATCAACACCTTCAGTACAAAGAGGTATCATCCACACATTAGGTAAACACCTGCATTGCACATAGGATCATCCATTCCTTAGGTTCAGGACAACACCTACATAACAGAGGAGGATCATCCCTTCCTTATGAAAAGGACAACACCTGCATTGCACAGAGGTACCATCCATTCCTTAGGTAATGGTAAACACCTGCATTTAACAGAGCCATCATCTATTCCTCAGGTAAAGATCAACACCTACATTTCACAGATTGATCATCCATTACTTAGGTAATGGTAAACACCTGTATTGCACAGAGGGATCATCCATTCCTTAGGTAACGGTAAACACCTGCATTGCATAGAGTGATCATCCATTCCCTTTGGTAAAGTTAAACACCTGCATTACACAGAGGGGTCATTCATTCCTTAGGTAACAGTAAATACCTGCATTGAACAGAGGGATCATCTATTCATTAGGTAAAGGTTGACACCTGCATTGCACATAGGTATCATCCCATTCCTTAGGTAAAGGTCAACACCTGTATTGCATAGAGGGATTCCCTTCCTTACTTAAGTGTAAACACCTGCATTGAACAGATGGATCATCTATCCCTTAGAAAATGGTAAACACCTGCATTGGACAGATGGATCATTTATTCCTTAGGTAAAGGTAAACACCTGCATTGCACAGAGGGATCACCGATTCCTTAGGTAAAGGTAAACACCTACATTGAACAGAGGGATCATTCATTCCTTAGATAATGGTATACATCTGCATTCAACAGAGGGACCATCCATTCCTTAGGTAAAAGTAAACATCTGCATTGAACAGAGCCATCATCTATTCCTCAGGTAAAGATCAACACCTACATTGCACAGAGGGAGCACCATTCCCTTAGGTAAAGTTAAACACCTGCATTACACAGAGGGGTCATCCAGTTTTAGATAACATTAAACACCTAAACTGGGCAGAGGGATCATATATTCTTCAGGTAAAGATCAACACCTGCATTGCACAGATGGATCATCCCATTCCTTAAGTAATGGCAAACACCTGCATTGCTCAGAGGGATCTTCCATTCCTTAGGTAACTGTAAATACCTGCATTGAGCAAAGGGATCATCCATCCCTTAGATAAGGTAAACACCTGCATTGAACAGAGGGATCATCCATTCATTAGGTAAAGATCAACACCTGAATTGCACAGAGGGATCATCCCATTCCTTAGGTAAGTATAAACACCTGCATTGCACAGAGGGATTATTCATTCCTTAGGTAACAGTAAACACCTGCATTGCATAGAGGGATCATCTATTTCCTGGGTAAAGGTAAACACCTGCGTTGAACAGAGGGATCAACCATTTCTTAGGTAAAGTTAAACACCAGCATTACACAGAGGGGTTATCCATTTTTAGATAACATTAAACCCCTGCATAGACCAGAGTGATCATATACTCATGAGGTAACGATCAACACCTGCATTGCACACAGGGATCATCACATTGCTTAGGTAACAGAAAACACCTGTATTGAACAGAGGGATAATCCATTCATTAGGTAACTGTAAACGCCTGCATTGAGCAGAGGGATCATCCATTCCTTAGATACCGGTAAACACCTGCATTGAACAGACGGATCATCTATTCCTTAGGTAATGGTAAACACTTGCATTGAACAAAGGGATCATCCATTCCTTACTTAAAGGTAAATACCTGCGTTGAAAAGAGGGATCATCCATTCCTTAGGTAAAGGTAACCACCTGCATTGCACAGAGGGATCATCCATTCCTTAGGTAACTTTAAACACCTACATTGAACAGAGGGATCACCCATTCCTTTTATAATGGTAAACACCTGCATTGAACAGAGGGACCATCCATTCCTTAGTTAAAGGTAAACACCTGCATTGAATAGAGCCATCATCAATTCCTCAGGTAAATATCAACACCTGCATTGCACAGAGGGATCTTCCTATTCCTTAGGTCAAGTTAAATGCTGACATTGCACAGAGGGATCATCCATTACTTAGGTTACGATCAACACCTGCATTGCACAGAGGGATCATCCATTCCTTAGGAAAAGGTAAACACCTGCATTACAAAGAGGTATCATCCATTCCCTTAGGTAAAGGTAAACACCTGCATTACACAGAGGGGTCATTCGTCCCTTAGATAACAGTAAATACCTGCATTGCACAGAGGGATCATCCATTCCTTAGGTAAAATTAAACACCTGCATTGCATGGAGGGATCATCCATTCCCTTAGGTAAAGGTAAACACCTACTTTACACAGAGGGGTAATCCATTTTTAGATAACATTAAACACCTAAACTGGACAGAGGGATCATCTATTCCTCAGGTAAAGATCAACACCTTCATTATACAGAGGGATCATCCTATTCCTTAGGTAAAGGTAAACACCTACATTTCACAGAGAGTTCATCCATTGCTTAGATCATGATAAACACCTGCATTGCACAGACGGATTCTCCATTCCTTAGGTAAGGGTAAACACCTGCATTGCATAGAGGGATCATCCATTCCTTAGGTAAAGGTAAACAGCTGCATTACACAGAGGGGTCATCCATTCCTTAGAAAACAGTAAACACCTGCATTGAACAGAGTGATTATCCGTTCCTTAGATAATGGTAAACACCTGCATTGAACAGAGGGATCATCTCGTTCCTTAGATAAAGGTAAACCCCTGCATTGCACAGAAGGATCATCCAATCCTTAGTTAAAGGCAAACGCCTGCATTTCACAGAGGGACCATCCATTCCTTATGTAACAGTAAACATCAGCATTGAACAGAGGGAATATCCATTCCTTAGGTAACTGTAAACACCTACATTGACCAGAGGGATCTTCCATTCCTTAGATAATGGGAAACACCTGTATTGAACAGAGGGACCATCAATTCCTTATATTACGGTAAACACTTGCATTGAACAGATGGATCATCAAATCCTCGTGTAAATATCCACACCTGCATTGCACAGAGGCTTCATCCATTCCTTAGGTAAAAGTCAACACCTGCATAACACAAAAGGGTCGTCCATTCCTTATGTAAAGGCATTGCACAGAGGGATCATCCATTCACTAGATAAAGGTAAATACCTGCTTTGAACAGAGCGATCATCTATTCCTTATGTAAATCCTGGATTGCAGAGAGGGATCATCCCGTTCATTAGGTAAAGATAAACACCTGCATTGCACACAAGGATCATCCATTCCTTAAAGGTAAACGCCTGCATTGCACAGAGTGATCATCCATTCCTTAGATAACAGTAAACACCTGTATTGAATAGAGGGATAATTCATTGCTTAGTTAATTGTAAACACCTGCATTGAGCCGAGGGATCATCCATTCCTTAGATAGCGGTAAAAACGTGCATTGAACAGAGGGATCACCTATTCCTTAGGTAATGGTAAAACCCTGCATTGAACAGAGGGATCATCCATTCCTTACATAATGGTAAACACCTGCATTGAACAGAGGGACCATCCATTCCTTACATAAAGGTAAACGCCTGCATTGAATAGAGCCATCATCAATTCCTCAGGTAAAGATCAACACCTGCATTGCGCAGAGGGATCTTCCTATTCCTTAGGTCAAGGTAAACACCTACATTGCACAGAGGGATCATCCATTACTTAGGTAACGGTCAACACCTGCATTGCACAGAGGGATCATCCATTCTTTAGGTAATGGTAAACACCTGCATTTCACAGAAGGATCATCCAATACTTAGTTGAAGGTAAATGCCTGCATTGCACAGATGGATCATCCCGTTCCTTAGGTAAAGGTAAACACCTGCATTGAGCAGAGGGATCATCCATTCCTTACATAACAGAAAACTCCTGCATTGAGCAGAGGTATCATTTATACCTTACGTAAAGATCAACACCTGCATTGCAAACAGGATTCATCCCATTCCACAGGTAAAGGTAAACACCTGCATTGACCGAGGGATCATCCATTCCTTAGGTAAAGGTCCAAGCCTGCATAGCACAGAAGGATCATCCATTCCTTATGTAAAGGACAACACCTGAATAGGCCAGAGGGATCTTCCATACCTTGGGTAAAGGTAAACACCTGCATTGCACAGAAGGATCATCCATTCCTTAGGTAACTGTAAACACCTGCATTGAGCAGAGGGATCATCCATTCCTTAGATAATGGCAAACACCTGCATTGAACAGAGGGATCATCTATTCCTTAGGTAAACATCAGCACCTGCATTGCACAGAGGAATCATCCCATTCCTTAGTACAGGTAAACACCTGCATTGAACAGAGGGATCATTTATTCATTAGGTAAAGTTCAACAGCTGCATTGCACAGCGGGATCATCCCATTCCTTATGTAAAGATAAACACCTGAATTGCACAGAGGGATCATTCCATTGCTTAGGTAATGGTAAACACCTGCATTGAACAGAGGGATTATCCATGCCTTAGGAAATGGTAAACACCCACATTTCACAGAGGGATCATCCATTCCTTAGGTAACGGTAAACACCTGCATTGAACAGAGGGATCATCCATTCCTTAGATAAAGGTAAACAACTGCATTGAACAGAGGGGTCATCTATTCCTTAGGTAAAGATAAACACCTGCCTTGAACAGTGGGATCATCCATTCCTTAGATAATGGGAATCACCTGCATTGGACAGATGGATCATCTATTCCTTAGGTAAAGATCAACACTTACATTGTAAAGAAGTATCATGCATTACTTATGTAAAGTAAACTCCTGCATTGAACAGAGGGATCATCCATTCCTTAGGTAACGGTAAACACCTGCATTGAACAGAGGGATCATCTATTCCTTAGGTAACGGAAACACCTGCATTGAACAGAGGGATCATCCATTCCGTAGATAAGAGTAGACACCTCTTTTGAGAAGAAGGATTATCTATTCCTTAGGAAAATATCAACACCTGCATTGCACAGAGGGATCATCCATTCCTTAGGTAATGGTAAACACCTGCATAGCACAGAAGGATCATCCATTCCTTATGTAAAGGACAGCACCTGCATTGTACAGAGGGATCATCCATTACATAGGTAATGGTAAACACCTGCATTGCACAGAGGGATCATCCATTCCTTAGGTAACTGTAAACACCTGCATTGCATGGAGTGATCATCGATTCCTTAGGTAAAGGTAAACACTTGCATTACTCCGAGGGGTCATCCATTCCATAGATAACAGTAAACACCTGCATTGAACAGATATATCATCTATTCATTAGGTAAAGATCAACACCTGCATTGCACAGAGGGATCACCCCATTCCTTAGGTAAAAATAAACACCTGAATTGCACAAAGAGCTCATTCCATTTCGTAGGTAAAGGTAAACACCTGCATTCCATAGAGTGATCATCCATTCTTTGGTAAAGGTAAACACCTGCATGAAAAAGAGGGGTCATCCATTCCTTAGATAACAGTACACACCTGCACTGAACAGAGGTTTCAACTATTCATTAGGTAAAGATCAACACCTGTATTGCACAGAGGGATCATCCCATTCCTTAGATAAAGATAAACACCTGCATTGCACAGAGGGATCATCCATTCCTTAGGTAAATCTAAACACCTTTATTGCACAGAGGGATCATCCCTTCCTTGCATAACTGTAAACACCTGTATTGTGCAGAAGAATCATCCATTCCTTAGATAATGGTAAACACCTGCATTGGATAGATGGATCATCTATTCCTTAGGTAAAGATCAATGCCTGCATTGCAAGAAAGAATCATCCATTCCTTATGTACAGTAAACTCCTGCATTGAACAGAGGGATCTTACATTCCTTAGGTAATGATAAACAGCTGCAATGCACACAGGGATCCTCCATTCCTAATGTAAATGTACACACCTGCAATGCACAGATGGTTCATCCATTTCTTAGGTAAAGGTCAACACCTGCCTTCCCAGAAGGATTATCGATTCCTTAGGTAAAGGTATACACCTGTGTTACACAAGGGAAATTCCATTCCTTTGGTAAAGGTAAACACCTGCGTTGAACAGAGGGATCATTCATTCCTCAGGGATAGATAGGTAAACACCTTCATTTAACAGAAGGATCATCTATTCCTTAGGTAAAGGTAAACACCTGCATTGCACAGAGGTGTCATCCATTCCTTAGGTAACAGTAAACCCCTGCATTGCATAGAGGGGTCATCCATTCCTTAGAAAACAGTAAACACCTGCATTTAACAGAGGGATCATCTACTCATTAGGTAAAGATCAACACCTGCATTGCACATAGGGATCATCCGTTCCTTATGTAACTGTAAACAACTACATTGAGTAGAGCGATCATCCATTGCTTAGATAATGGTAATCACCTGCATTGAACAGAGGGATCATCTATTCCTTAGGTAAAGCTCAGCACCTACATTGCAAGGAGGGATCATCCCATTCCTTAGGTAAAGGCAAACACCTGCATTGAACAGAGGGATCATCTATTCCTTAGGTAAGATCAACACCTGCATTGCACAGAGATATCATCCATTCCTTAGATAAAGCTAAACACATGCATTTAACAGAGTGATCATCCATGCCTTAGGAAATGGTAAACACCTACACTGCACAGAGGGATCATCCATTCCTTCGGTAAAGGTAAACACCTCCATTGAACAGAGGTGTTATCCATTCCTTAAGTAAAGTTGAACACATGCATTGCACAGAGGGATCATATATTCCTTAGGTAAAGGTCAACAACTGCCTGGCCCAAAGGGATCATCCACTCTTTAGGTAAATATGAACATATGCATTGAACAGATGGATCATCCATTCTTTAGGTATAGGTAAACACCTGGGTTGAACAGAGGTGTAATCCATTCTTTAGGTAAAGGTAATCACCTGCATTGAACAGACATACCATCCATTCTTTAGGTAAAGTTAAACACCTGCATTGAATAGAGGGATCATCCATTCCTTGGTTAATGGGAAACATCAGCATTGAACAGAGGGATCATATATTCCTTAGGTAAAGATCAACACCTGCATTGCACAAAGGGATCATCCCATTCCTAAAGTAAATGTAAACTCCGTCAATTCACAGATGAATAGTCCATCCCTTAGGTATAGGTCAACACCTGCATTGCACAAAGGGAACATCCATTCCTTTGGTAAAGGTAAACACCTGCATTCAGCAGAGGTATAGTCCTTTCCTTAGGTAAAGGTAAACACCTACATTGCACATAGGGATCATCTATTCCTTAGGTAAAGGTCAAGACCTGCCTGGCCCACAGGGATCATCCATTACTTATGTAAATGTAAACACCTGCATTGTACACAGGGACCATCCATTTCTTTGGTAAAGGTAAACACCTGTATTGAATCGAGGGATCATCTATTCCTTAGGTAAAGATAAACACCTACATTGCACAGAAGGATCATCCCATTCCTTAGATAAAGGTCAGCACCTGCATTGCACAGAGGGATCATCCCTTTGCTAAGGTAAATGTAAACACCGTCAATTCACAGATGAATAGTACATTTCTTAGGTAAAGGTCAACACTGGCATTGCACACAGGGAACATCCATTCCTTTGGTAAAGGTAAACACCTGCATTCAGCAGAGGTATCGTCCTTTCCTTAGGTAAAGGTAAACACCTGCATTGCACAGAGGGATCATCTATTCCTTAGGTAAAGGTCAAGAACTGCCTGGCCCACAGGGATCATCCATTACTTATGTAAATGTAAACACCTGCATTGCACACAGGGAACATCCATTCCTTTGGTAAAGGTAAACACCTGCATTGAACAGATGGATCATCTATTCCTTAGGTAAAGATCAAAACCTACATTGAACAGAGGGATCATCCCATTCCTTAGGTAAAGGCAAACACCTGCATTGAACAGAGGGATCATCTATTCCTTAGGTAAGATCAACACCTGCATTGCACAGAGATATCATCCATTCCTTAGATAAAGCTAAACACCAGCATTTAACAGAGGGATCATCTATGCCTTAGGAAATGGTAAACACCTACATTGCACAGAGGGATCATCCATTCCTTCGGTAAATACCTACATTGAACAGAGGTGTTAACCATTCCTTAAGTAAAGCTGAACACATGCATTGCACAGAGGGATCATATATTCCTTAGGTAAAGGTCAACAATTGCCTGGCCCAAAGGGATCATCCACTCCTTAGGTAAATATGAACACCTGCATTGAACAGAGGGATCATCCATTCTTTAGTTAAAGGTAAACACCTGTGTTGAACGGAGGTGTAATCCATTCTTTAGGTAAATGTAAACACCTGCATTGAACAGACATACCATCCATTCTTTAGGTAAAGTTAAACACCTGCATTGAACAGAGGGATCATCCATTCCTTCGATAATGGGAAACACCAGCATTGAACATAGGGATCATCTATTCCTTAGGTAAAGATCAACACCTGCATTACACAAAGGGATCATCCAATTCCTAAGGTAAATGTAAACGCCCTCAATGCACAGATGAATAGTACATTCCTTAGGTAAAGGTCAACAACTGAATTGCACACAGGAACATCCATTCCTTTGGTAAAGGTAAACACGTGCATTCAGCAGAGGTATTGTCCATTCCTTAGGTAAAGGTAAACACCTGCATTACACAGAGGGATCATCTATTCCTTAGGTAAAGGTCAACACCTGCCTGGCCCACAGGGATCATCCATTACTTATGTAAATGTAAACACCTGCATTGCACACAGGGAACAGCCATCCCTTTGATAATGGTAAACACCTGCATTGAACAGAGGGATCATCTATTCCTTAGGTAAAGGTCAAGAACTGCCTGGCCCACAGGGATCATCCATTACTTATGTAAATGTAAACACCTGCATTGCACACAGGGAACATCCATTCCTTTGGTAAAGGTAAACACCTGCATTGAACAGATGGATCATCTATTCCTTAGGTAAAGATCAACACCTACATTGAACAGAGGGATCATCCCATTCCTTAGGTAAAGGCAAACACCTGCATTGAACAGAGGGATCATCTATTCCTTAGGTAAGATCAACACCTGCATTGCACAGAGATATCATCCATTCCTTAGATAAAGCTAAACACCAGCATTTAACAGAGGGATCATCTATGCCTTAGGAAATGGTAAACACCGACATTGCACAGAGGGATCATCCATTCCTTCGGTAAATACCTGCATTGAACAGAGGTGTTAACCATTCCTTAAGTAAAGCTGAACACATGCATTGCACAGAGGGATCATATATTCCTTAGGTAAAGGTCAACAATTGCCTGGCCCAAAGGGATCATCCACTCCTTAGGTAAATATGAACACCTGCATTGAACAGAGGGATCATCCATTCTTTAGGTAAAGGTAAACACCTGTGTTGAACGGAGGTGTAATCCATTCTTTAGGTAAATGTAAACACCTGCATTGAACAGACATACCATCCATTCTTTAGGTAAAGTTAAACACCTACATTGAACAGAGGGATCATCCATTCCTTCGATAATGGGAAACACCAGCATTGAACATAGGGATCATCTATTCCTTAGGTAAAGATCAACACCTGCATTACACAAAGGGATCATCCCATTCCTAAGGTAAATGTAAACGCCCTCAATGCACAGATGAATAGTACATTCCTTAGGTAAAGGTCAACACCTGAATTGCACACAGGAACATCCATTCCTTTGGTAAAGGTAAACACGTGCATTCAGCAGAGGTATTGTCCATTCCTTAGGTAAAGGTAAACACCTGCATTACACAGAGGGATCATCTATTCCTTAGGTAAAGGTCAACACCTGCCTGGCCCACAGGGATCATCCATACTTATGTAAATGTAAACACCTGCATTGCACACAGGGAACAGCCATTCCTTTGATAATGGTAAACACCTGCATTGAACAGAGGGATCATCTATTCCTTAGGTAAAGATAAACACCTACATTGCACAGAGGGATCACAACCATTCCATTGAACAGAGGGATCATCCCATTCAACACCTTAGGTAAAGATAAACACCTGCATTGCACAGAGGGATCATCCCATTCCTTAGGTAAACACCAGCATTTAACAGAGGATCAAACACCTGAATTGCATTGACAGGGTATCATCCATTCCTTAGGTAACGGTAAACACCTGAATTGAACAGAGGTATCATCCACTCCTTAAGTAAAAGTTAACATCTGCATTGCACAGAAGGATCATCCATTCCTGGAGTGCAAAAAGGAACCTGCATTGGTCAGAGGAATGATCCATTCCTTAGGTAAATGTAGAAACCTGCATTCCTTAGGTGAAACCTGAGTTGAAAACACATGCACGTGTTGAATAGAGTTATCATGCATTCTCTAGGTAAAGGGGTTTACCTTTACCCAAAGAAGGATGATTCCTCTGTTCATCGCAAGTTTCTACCTTTACTTAAGGAATGGATGATCCCTCTGGTCAATGCAGGTGTTTACTTTAAATAAGGAATAGATGATCCCTCTGTTCAATGCAGGTGTTTCTACCTTTATTATAAAGGTATATAAAGAATGGATGATCCCTCTCTTCAATGTAGGTGTTCACCTATACCTAAGGAATGGATGATATGTGTGTTCAAGGCAGGTGTTTACCTTTACCTAAAGAAGAATGATCCCTCTGTTCAACGCAGGTTTCTACCTTTACTTAAGAAATGGATGATCCCTCTGTGCAATACAGGTGTTTACCTTTACCTAAGGAATGGGATGATCGCTCTGTCCAATGAAGGTGTTTACTATTATATAAGGAATGGAAGATCCCTCTGCTCAATGCAGGTGTTTACCTTTAACAAAGGAATGGATGTTCCCTGTGTGCAATGAAGGTGTTTACCTTTACATAAAGAATGGATGTTCCCTATGGGCCTGGCAGGTGTTGACCTTTACCTAAGGAATGGATGATCCCTCTGTGCAATGCAGGTGTTGAACTTTACCTAAGGAATAGAAGATCCCTCTGTTCAATGCAGGAGTTTACCATTATATAACGAATGGATAATCCCTCTGTCAATGCAGGTGTTTACCTTTACCTAAGGAATAGATGATCCCTCTGCTGAAGGCAGCTGTTTACCTTTACCTAAGGAAGGATGATTTCTCTGTTCAACACAGGTTTCTACCTTTACTTAAGGAATGGATGATCAGTCTGTGCAATGGAGGTGTTGATATTTACCTAAGGAATAGATGATCCCTATTTTCAATGCAGGTGTTTACCGTTATCTAAGGAATGGATGATCCCTCTGTGCAATGCAGGTGTTAACTTTACCTAAGGAATGCGATGATCCCTGTGTGCAATGCAGGTGTTGATCTTTACCTAATGAATAAATGATCCCTCTGTTCAATGCTGGTGTTTACCATTATCTAACAAATGGATGATCCCTCGGTGCAATTCAGGTGTTGATCTTTACCTATGGAATAGATGAGCCCTCTGTTCAATACACGTGTTTACCGTTATCTAAAGAATGGATGATCCCTCTGTTCAATACAGAGGTTAATATTTACATAAGGAGTGGATGATCCGACTTTGCAATGCAGGTGTTTACCTTACCTAAAGAATGGATGATCCCACTGGGAAATGAAGGTGTTTACCTTTACCTAAGGAATGGGATGATCCCTCTGTGCAATTCAGGTGTTGATTATTACCTAAGGAATAGATGATACCTTTGTTCAATGCAGGCATTTACCATTATCTATGGATTAGATGATCCCTCGGTTCAATGCAGGGGTTTACAGTTACCTACGAAATGCATGATCCTTCTGTGAAATGCAGATGTTGATCTGTACCTAAAGAATAGATGAGCCCTCTTTTCAATGCAGGAGTTTACTGATATCTAAGGAACGGATGACCCCTCTATTCAATGCAGGTGTTACAGTTACCTCATGAATGGATGATCCCTCTGTGCAATGCAGGTGTTTCTCTTTACCTAAGGAATGGATGATCCCTCTATGCAATGCAGGTGTTTACCTTTTCCTAAGGAATGGATGATCCCTCTGTTCAATGCAGGTGTTTACCATTATATAAGGAATGGATGATCCCTCTGTTCAATGTAGGTGTTTACCTTTACCTAAGGAATGGAAGACACCTCTATTCAAGTCAGGTGTTTACCTTTTACCTAAAGAAGGATGATCCCTCTGTTAAACTCAGGTTTCTACCTTTACTTAAGGATTGGATGATCCCTGTGTGCAATGCAGGTGTTTACCTTTACCTAAGGAATGGATGAACCCTCTGTGCATTGCAGGTGTTTCCTATTACATGAGGAAAGGAAGATGCCTCTTTTCAATTCAGGTGTTTACCTTTACATAAGGAATGGATGTTCCCTCTGGGACTGGCAGGCATTGACCTTAACCTAAGGAATGGATGATCCCTCTGTGCAGTGCAGGTGTTGAACTTTACCTAAGGAACAGATGGTCCCTCTGTTCAATCCAGGTGTTTACCATTATATAAGGAATGGATAATCCCTCTGTCAATGCAGGTGTTTACCTTTACGTAAGGAATGGATGATCCCTCTGTTCAAGGCAGGTGTTTACATTTACCTCAAGAAAGATGATCCCTCTGTTCAACCCAGGTTTCTACCTATACTTAAGGAATGGATCACCCCTCTGTGCAATGGAGGTGTGGATCTTTACCTAAGGAATAGATGATCCCTCTGTTCAAAGCAGGTGTTTACTGTTATCGAAGGAATGGATGATCTCTCTGTTCAATGCAGGTGTTTACCATTACATAAGGAATGGATGATGCCTCTGTGCAATGCAGGTGTTGATCTTTACCCAAGGAATAGATGAGTCCTCTTTTCAATGCAGGTGTTTACTGATATCTAAGGAACATATGACCCCTGTGTTCAATGCAGGTATTTATATTTACCTCAGGAATGGATGATCCCTCTGTGCAATGCGGGAGTTTATATTTACCTAAGGAATGGATGATCCCTCTGTTCAATGCAGTTGTTTCCCATTACACAAAGTATGGATGATCCCTCAGTGCAATTCAGCTGTTGATCTTTACCTAAGGAATAGATGAGCCCTCTGTTCAATGGAGGTTTCTACCTTTACTTAAGGAATGGAACATGCCTCTGTGCAATGCAGGTGTTGATCTTTACCCAAGGAATAGATGAGCCCTCTTTTCAATGCAGGTGTTTACTGATATCTAAGGAACATATGACCCCTCTGTTCAATTCAGGTGTTTACATTTACCTCAGGAATGGATGATCCCTCTGTGCAATGCAGGTGTTTATCTTTACCTAAGGAATAGATGATTCCTCTGTTCAATGCAGGTGTTTCCCATTACACTTGGTATGGATGATCCCTCCGTGCAATTCAGCTGTTGTTCTTTACCTAAGGAATAGATGAGCCCTCTGTTCAATGGAGGTTTCTACCTTTACTTACGGAATGGATGATGCCTCTGTGCAATGCAGGTGTTGATCTTTACCCAAGGAATAGATGAGCCACCTTTTCAATGCAGGTGTTTACTGATATCTAAGGAACAAATGACCCCTCTGTTCAATGCATGTGTTTACATTTACCTCAGGAATGGATGATCCCTCTGTGCAATGCAGTTGTTTATCTTTACCTAAGGAATGTTTGATCCCTCTGTTCAATGCAGGTTTTTTCCATTACATAAGGAATGTTTGATCCCTCTGTGCAATTCAGGTGTTGATCTTTACCTAAGGAATAGATGAGCCCTCTGTTCCACGCAGGTGTTTACCGTTATCTAAAAAATGGATGATCCCTCCATTCAATGCAGAGGTTTACAGTTACCTAAGGAATGGATTATCCGACTTTGCAATGCAGGTGTTTACCTTTACCTCAGGAATGGATGATACCTCTGGGAAATTCAGGTGTTTACCTTTACCTAAGGAATGGGATGATCCCTTTGTGCAATGCAGGTGTTAATTATTACCTAAGGAGTACATGATCCACTGTTCAATGCAGGCATTTACCATTATCTATGGAATGGAAGATCCCTCTGTTCAATGCAGGTGTTTACAGTTTCCTATGAAATGGATGATGCCTCTGTGCAATGCAGGTATTGATCTTTACCAAAGGAATAGGTGAGCCCTCTTTTCAATGCAGGTGTTTACTGATCTCTAAGGAAAGGAAGACCCCTCTGTTCAATGCAGGTGTTTACAGTTACCTAAGTAATGGATGATCCCTCTGTTCAATGCAGGTGTTTACCTTTACCTAAGGAATAGATGATCCTTCTGTTAAATGCAGGTGTTTACCTTTCCCTGAGGAATGAATGATCCCTCTGTTCAATGCAGGTGTTTACCTTTACCTAAGGAATTGGATGATCCCTCTGTGCAATGCAGATGTTAATTATTACCGAAGGAATACATGATCCACTATTCAATGCAGGCATTTACCGTTATCTATGGAATGGAAGATCCCTCTGTTCAGTGCAGGTGTTTACAGTTACCTATGAAATGAATGATGCCTCTGTGCAATGCAGGTGTTGATCTTTACCTAAAGAATAGATGAGCCTTCTTTTCAATGCAGGCGTTTACTGATATCTAAGGAATGGATGACCCATCTGTTCAATGCAGGTGTTTACAGTTACCCGAGGAATGGATGATCCCTCTGTGCAATGCAGGCGTTTCTCTTTACATAAGAAATGGATGATCCCTCTGTGCAATGCCGGTGTTTACCACTAAATAAGGTATGGATGATCCCGCTGTGCAATGCTGGTGTTGATCTTTACCTAAGGAATAGATGATCCCTCTGTTCAATGCAGAGGTTTACAGTTACCTAAGGAATGGATGATCACTCTGTGCAAGGCAGGTGTTTATCTTTACCTAAGGAATGGAAGATCCCTCTGTGCAATGCAGGTGTTTATCTTTATCTAAGGAATGGATGACACCTCTCTTTACCTAAGGAATGGGATGATCCCTTTGTGAAATGCAGGTGTTGATCTTTACCTAAGGAATTGATGATCCCCCTGTTCAAAGCATGTGTTTACCATTATCTAAGCAAGATGAGCCCTCTGTTCAATGAAGGTTTTTACAGTTATCTATGGAATGGATGATCCCTCTGGCCAATGCAGGTGTTTAGCTTTACCTAAGGAATGGATGATTCCTCTGTTCAATGAAGGCGTTTACTGTTGTCTAAGGAATGGATGACACCTCTGTGCAATGCAGGTGTTGATCTTATATTAAGGAATAAATGAGCCATCTGTTCAATGCAGTTGTTCACTGTTCATTTCCAAACAGTGTACTTACTGTGTGAATTAACCTAGTTCTGCTCTTGGAATGAGTTGCTTTCCCACGAAGAAGGTTGAGTGCAGCAAGTTCAAACTTTCCTAGTTTGTATAATCTAACAAGTTGTACAACTTAGTAGATTATCCTCACTTCTAACTTGGTTTGTTTAGAAAACAAACATGTCCATTGCCATACACTGTACTGTGTGAAGTAAGCTAGATCTGCTAAGGTAGTTCTATTCTCGGAAGGAGTTGCTTTCCTACGAAGTGTGTTGAATGCAGCAAGTTCAAACTTTCCTTGTTTGTGTAATCTAACAAGGTGTACAATTTAGTAGACTCACCTCACTTCTAACTTAGTTTGTTTATAAAACAAACATGTTCATTTCTGAACACTTTATTGTGTGAAGTAAGCTTGTTCTGCTCTTGGAATGAGTTGCTTTCCCATGGAGAAGGTTGAATGCAGCAAGTTCAAACATTCCTAGTTTGTGTATTCTATCAAGATATACAACTTAGTAGATTCACCTCACTTCTAACTTAGTTTGTTTAGAAAACAAACATGTTCATTGCCAAATACTGTATTGGTTGAAGTAAGCTAGTTCTGCTCTTGGAATGAATTGCTTTCCCAGGAAGAAGGTTGAGTGCAGTAAAGTCAAACTTTCCCACATTGTGTAATCTAACAAGATGTACAACTTAATAGATTTGCTTCATTTCTACAGTAGTTTGTTTAGAAAATAAACAGGTTCATTTCCATACACTGTACTGTGTGAAGTAAACTAATTCTGTTCTCAGAATGAGTTGCTTTCCAACGAAGTGGGTTGAGTGCAGCAAGTTAAAATGTTCCTTGTTTGCATAATCTAACAAGGTGTACAACTTAGTAGATTCTCATCACTTCTAACGTAGTTTCTCTAGAAAAGAAATATGTTCATTCCCGAACACTGTACTGTGTGAAGTAAGGTAGGTCTGCTATTGGAAGGAGTTGCTTTCCCACAAAGAAGGTTGAGTGCAGCAAGTTCAACCTTTACCAATTTGTGTAATCTAATAAGATGTTAAACTTAGTAGATTATCTTCATTTCTAAAGTAGTTTGTTTAGAACAGAAACATCTTCATTGCCAACCACTGCACTGTGTTAAATAAGGTAGTTCTGTTCTCGGAATGAGTTGCTTTCCTGATAAGAGGGTTGAGTTCAGCAAGTTCAAATTTTCCTTGTTTGTGAAATCTAACAAGGTGTACATCTTACTATATTCGCATCATTTCTAACGTAGTTTGTTTAGAAAACAAACATGTTCATTTCTGAACACCGTATTTACGGTGTGACGTAAGCTGGTTCTGCTCTTTGAATGAGTTGCTTTCCCACAAAGAAGGTTGAGTGCAGCAAGTTCAAACTTTCGCAGTTTCTGTAATCTAACAAGATGAACTACTTAGTAGATTCACCTCACTTCTAATTTAGATTGGTGAGAAAACAAACATGTTGATTGCCGAACACTGTACTGTGTGACATAACCTAGTTCTGGTCTTGGAATGAGTTGCTCTCCTACGAAGAAGGTTGAGTGCAGATAGTTCAGACTTTCCTAGTTTGTGTCATCTAACAAGATGTACAATTAGTAGATTCACTTCACTTCTAAAGTACTTCGTTTAGAAAACAAACGTCTTCATTGCCAAACACTGTACTGTGTTAAATAAGCTAGTTCTGTTCTCAGAATGAGTTGATTTCCTGCAAAGAGTGTTGAGTGAAGCAAGTTCAAATTTTCCTTGTTTGTGGAATCTAACAAGATATATAACTTAGTAGATTCACCTCATTCATAACGTAGTTTTTTATAACACAAACATGTTCATTTCCAAACACTGTGCTTACTGTGTGAAGTAAGCTAGTTCTGCTCTTGGAATGAGTTGCTTTCCCACGAAGAAGGTTGAGTGCAGCAAGTTCAAAGTTTCCTAGTTTGTGTAATCTAACAAGATGTAGAACTTAGTAGATTCGCCTCACTTCTAACTTAGTTTGTTTAGAAAACAAACATGTTCATTGCCGAAGAGTGTACTATGTGAAGTAACCTAGCTCTGCTCTTGGAATGAGTTACTTTCCTACTAAGAAGATTGAGTGCAATAAGTTCAGACTTCCCCAGTTTGTGCCATCTAACAAGATGTACAACTTAGTAGATTCGACTCAATTCTAAAGTAGTTTGTTTGGAAAACAAACAGGTTCATTGCCGCACACTGTACGGTGTGAAGTAAGGTAGTTCTGCTCGTGGAATGAGTTGCTTTCCTACGAAGAAGATTGAGTGCAGCAAGTTCAAACTTTCCTAGTTTGTGTCATCTAACAATATGTAAAACTTAGTAGATTCACTTCATTTCTAAAGTATTTTGTTTACAAAACAAACATCTTCATTGCCGAACACTATACTTTGTTAAACATGCTAGTTCTGTTCTCGGAATGAGTTGTTTTCCCTCGAAGTGGGGTGAGTGCAGCAAGATCAAACTTTCCTTCTTTGTGTAAACTAACAAGATTTACAACTTAGTAGATTCGTCTCACTTCTAAGGTAGTTTGTTTAGAAAACAAATATATTCATTGCCGAACACTGTGCTGTGTGAAGTAAGCTAGTTCTGCTATTGGAATGAGTTGGTTTCATACGAGGAAGGTTGAGTGCAGAAAGTTCAATTTTCCTTGTTTGTGTAATCTAACAAGATGTAAGCATTAGTAGATTCACCTCATTTCTAACGTAGTTTGTTCAGAAAACAAATATGGACATTTCTGACCACTGTACTTACTGTGTGACATAAGCTAGTTTTGCTCTTGGAATGAGTGGCTTTCCCATGAAGAAGGTTAAGTGCAACAAGTTCAAACTTTCCTAGTTTCTGCAATCTAACAAGATGTACAACTTAGTAGATTTGACTCACTTCGAAGTTAGTTTGTTTAGAAAACTAACATGTTCATTGCCAAACACTGCACTATGTGAAGTAGCCTAGTTCTCCTCTTGGAATGAGTTTCTTTCCTACAAAGAAGGTTGAGTGCAGCAAGTTCAGACTTCCCTAGTTTGTGTCATCTAACACGATGTACAACTTAGTAAATTCCCCTTAATTCTAAAGTTGTTTGTTTCTAAAACAAATATGTTCATTGCCAAACACTGTACGGTGAGAAGTAAGCTAGTTCTGCTCTTGGAATGAGTTGCTCTCCTACGAAGAATGTTGAGTGCAGCAAGTTCAAACTTTCCTAGTTTGTATCATCTAACAAGTTGTACAACTTAGTAGATTCTATTCCTTTTTAAAGTAGTTTGTTTAGAAAACAAACATCTTCATTGCTGAACAGTGTACTGTGTGTAACAAGCTAGTTCTGTTCTCGGAATGAGTTGCTTTCCTACGAAGAGGGTTGAGTGCAGCAAGTTCAAACTTTCCTTGTTTTTGTAATCTAACAAGGTGTATAACTTAGTAGATTTGCATCACTTCTAACGTAGTTTGTCTAGAAAACAAATATGTTCTTTCCCAAACACTGTACTGTGTGAAGTAAGCTGGTTCTTCTCTTGGAATGAGTTATTTTGCTAAGAAGAAGGTTGAGTGCTGCAAATTGAGAATTTCCTAGTTTGTGTCATCTAACGAGATGTACAACTTAGTAGATTCACCTCAATTCTAAAGTAGTTTATTTGGAAAACAAACATGTTCATTGCCGAAAACTGTACTGTGTGAAGTAAGCTAGTTCTGCTCTTGGTATAAGTTGCTTTCCTACTAAGAAGGCTGAGTGCAGAAAGTTCAGACTTTCCTAGTTTGTATCGTCTAACAAGATGTACAACTTAGTAGATTCGCCTCAATTCTAAAGTAGTTTGTTTGGAAAACAAATATGTTCATTGCCGAACACTGTATTGTGTGAAGTAAGGTAGTTCTGCTCTTGGAATGAGTAGTTTTCCTACGAACAAGGATGAGTGCAGCAAGTTCAAACTTTCCTGGTTTGTGTCATCTAACAAGTTGTACAATTCGCTTCATTTCTAAAGTAGTTTGTTTAGAAAAGAAACATCTTCATTGCTGACCACTGTACTGTGTAAAATAAGCTAATTCTGTTCTCGGAAGGAGTTGTTTTCCTGATAAGAATGTTGAGTTCAGCAAGTTCAAATTTTGCTTGTTTTTGTAATCTAAAAAGATGTACATCTTATGATATTTGCATCATTTCTAACGTAGTTTGTTTAGAAAACAAACATGTTCATTTCTGAACACCGTACTTACTGTGTGACATAAGCTAGTTCTGCTCTTGGAATGAGTTGCTTTCCCACGAAGAAGGTTGAGTGCAGAAAGTTCAAACTTTCCTAGTTTGTGTAATCTAACCAGATGAACAAGTTAGTAGATTCGCCTCACTTCAAACTTAGTTTGGTTAGAAAACAAACATGTTCATTGCTGAACACTGTACTGTGTGAAGTAAGCTAGTTCTGCTCTTGGAATGAGTTGCTTTCCTACGAAGAAGGTTGAGTGCAGAAAGTTCAGACTTTCCTAGTTTGTGTCATCTAACAAGATGTACAACTTAGTAGATTCGCTTCAGTTCTAAAGCACTTTGTTTAGAAAACAAACATCTTCATTGCCAAACACTGCACTGTGTTAAATAAGCTAGTCTGTTCTCAGAATGAGTTGATTTACTGCGAAGAGTGCAGCAAGTTCAAATGTTCTTTGTTTGTGGAATCTAAAAAGATGTACAACTTAGTAGATTTGCCTCATTTCCAATGTAGTTTGTTTAGAAAACAAACATGTTCATAGCCGAACACTGTACTGTGGGAAGTAAGCTAGTTCTGCTCTTGGAATGAGTTGCTTTCCTACGAAGATGGTTGAGTGCAGCAAGTTCAAACTTTCCTAGTTTGTGTAATCTATCTAGATGTACAACTTTTCAGAACCCTTCATTTCTAAAGTAGTTTGTTTAGAAAATAAACATGTTCATTGCCAAACACTGTACTGTGTGAAATAAGGTAGTTCTGCTCTTGGAATGAGTTGCTTTCCTACGAAGAAGGTTGAGTGCAGCAAGGTCAGACTTTCCTAGTTTGTCTCATTTCACAAGATGTACAACTTAGTATATTAGACTCAATTCTAAAGTAGTTTGTTTAGAAAACAAATATGTTCATTACCGAACACTGTATTGTGTGAAGGAAGCTAGTTATGTTCTTGGAATGGGTTGCTATCCTAAGAAGAAGTTTGAGTGTATCCAGTTTAAACTTTCCTAGATTGTTTCATCTAACAAGATGTACAACTTAGTAGTAGATTCCCTTCATTTCTAAAGTAGTTTGTTTGGAAAACAAACATCTTCTTGCAGAACACTGTACTGTGTTAAATAAGGTAGTTCTGTTCTCGGAATGAATTGCTTTCCTACGAACAGGGTTGAGTGCAGCAAGTTCAAACTTTCCCTGTTTGTGTAATCTAACAAAATGTATAACTTAGTAGACGTGCCTCATTTCTAATGTAGTTTGTTTAGAAAACAAACATGTTCATTTCCGAACACTCCACTTACTGTGTGAATTAAGCTAGTTCTGCTCTTGGAATGAGTTGGTTTCCTACGAAGAAGGTTGAGTGCAGTAAGTTCAAACTTTCCTAGTTTGTGTCATCTAACAAGATGTACAACTTTGTGGTTTAGCTTCATTTCTAAAGTAGTTTGTTTAGAAAACAAACATCTTCATTGCTGAACACTGTACTGTGTGAAGTAAGGTAGTTCTGCTCTTGGAATGAGTTGCTTTCGTACAAAGAAGGTTGAGTGCAGCAAGTTCAATCCTTCTTAGTTTGTGTCATCTAACAAGATGTACTACTTAGTGGATTCGCTTCATTTCTAAAGTAGTTTGTTTAGAAAACAAACATCTTCATTGTAGAACACTGCACTGTGTTAAATAAGCTAGTTCTGTTCTCAGAATGAGTTGCTTACCTGGGAAGAGGGTTAAGTGCAGCAAGTTCAAATTTTAATTGTTTTGTAATCTAAGAATATGTACAACTTAGTAGATTTGCCTCATTTCTAATGTAGTTTGTTTAGAAAACAAACATGTTCATAGCCAAACACTGTACTGTGTGAAGTAAGCTAGTTCTGCTCTCGGAGTGAGTTGCTTTCCTACGAAGATGGTTGAGTGCAGCAATTTCAAACTATTCCTAGTTTGTGTAATCTATCTAGATGTACAACTTAGTAGAACCCTTCATTTCTAAATAGTTTGTTTAGAAAATAAACATGTTCATTGCCAAACACTGTACTGTGTGAAATAAGCTATTTCTGCTCTTGAAATCAGTTGCTTTCCTACGAAGAAGGCTGAGTGCAGCAAGTTCAATCTTTCTTAGTTTGTGTCATCTAACAAGATGTACAACTTAGTGGATTCACTTCATTTCTAAAGTAGTTTGTTTAGAAAACAACCATCTTCATTGCAGAACAGTGTACTGTGTTACATAAGCTAGTTCTGTTCTCGGAATGAGTTGCTTACCTGGGAAGAGGGTTAAGTGCAGCAAGTTCAAATTTTAATTGTTTGTGTAATCTAAGACGATGTACAACTATGTAGATTTGCCTCATTTCTAAGGTAGTTTGTTTAGAAAACAAACATGTTCATAACCGAACACTGTACTGTGTGAAGTAAGCTAGTTCTGCTCTCGGAATGAGTTGCTTTCCTACGAAGATGGTTGAGTGCAGCAAGTTCAAACTTTCCCAGTTTGTGTAATCTGTCTAGATATACAACTTGGTAGAACCCTTCATTTCTAAATAGTTTGTTTAGAAAATAAACATGTTCATTGCCAAACACTGTACTGTGTGAAATAAGCTAGTTCTGCTCTTGGAATGAGTTGCTTTCCTATGAAGAAGGTTGAGTGCAGCAAGGTCAGACTTTCCTAGTTTGTCTCATCTCAAAAGATGTACAACTTAGTATATTGGACTCAATTCTAAAATAGTTTGTTTAGAAATCAAACATGTTCATTACCGAACACTGTACTGTGTGAAGTAAGCTAGTTATACTCTTGGAATAGGTAGCTATCTTACGAAGAAGTTTGAGTGTAGCCAGTTCAAACTTTCCTAGATTGTTTCATCTAACAAGATGTAAAACTTAGTAGTAGATTCCCTTCATTTCTAAAGTAGTTTGTTTGTAAAATGAACATCTTCATTGCCGCACACTGTACTGTGTTAAATAAGGTAGTTCTGTTCTCGGAATGAGTTGCTTTCCTACGAAGTGGGTTGCTTGCAGCAAGTTCAACCTTTCCTTGTTTGTGTAATCTAATAAGATGTACAACTTAGTAGATTCGACTCACTTCTAACGAAGTTTGTTTAAAAACAAATATGTTCATTGCCAAACACTGTACTGTGTGAAGTAAGCTAGTTCTGCTATTGCAACGAATTGCTTTCCCACGAAGAAGGTGGAGTGCAGCAAGATCAAACTTTCCCTGTTTGTGTAATCTAACAAGATGTGCAAAGTAGTAGATTCTCCTCATTTCTAACGTAGTTTGTTTAGAAAACAAACATGTTCATTGCCGAACACTGTACTGTTTGAAGTAAGCTAGTTCTGCTCTTGGAATTACTTGCTTTCCTACAAAGAAGGTTGAGTGAAGCAAGTTCAAACTTTCCTAGTTTGTGTCATCTAAGAAGATGTACAACTTAGTAGATTCGCCTCATTTCTAAAGTAGTTTGTTAGAAAATAAATATGTTCATTTCCGGACACTGTACTGTGTGAAGAAAGCTAGCTCTGCTCTTGGAATGAGTTGCTTTCCCACGAAGAAGGTTGAGTGCAGCAAATTCAAACTTTCCTAGTTTGAGCAATCTAACAAGATGTACAACTTAGTAGATTTATTTTATTTCTAATATCGTTTCTGTACAAAAGAAACATCTTCAATTCCGAACACGGTACTGTGCAAAATAAGCTAGTTCTGCTCTCGGAATGAGTTGCTTTCCTACGAAGAAGGTTGAGTGCAGCAAGTTCAAACTTTCCTAATGTTTGTAATCAATCAAGATATACCACTTAGTTGTTTCGCCTCATTTCTAACTTAGTTTTTTAGAAAACAAACATGTTCATTGCCAAACTCTGTGCTGTGTGAAGTAAGCTAGTTATGCACATGGAATGAGTTGCTTTCCTACAAAGAAGGTTGAGTGCAGCAAGTTCAGACTTTCCGAGTTTGTGTCATCTAACAAGAAGTACAACTTTGTAGATTCGCATCATTTCTAACGTAGTTTGTTTAGAAAACAAACATGTTCATTTCTGAACACGGTACTTACTGTGTGAAGTAAGATAGTTCTGCTCTTGGAATGAGTTGCTTTCCTACGAAGAGGGTTGAGTGCAGCAAGTTCAAGTTTTTGTAATCAAACTTTTGTTTCCTAGTTTTTTGTAAAACAAATCAAGATATACAACTTAGTTGTTTCGCCTCATTTCTAAAATAGTTTGTTTAGAAAACAAACATCTTCATTGCAGAACATTGTACTGTGTTAAATAAGCTAGTTCTGTTCTCAGAATAAGTTGCCTACCTGCGAAGAGGGTGAAGTGCAGCAAGTTCAAATTTTAATTGTTTGTGTAGTCTAAGAAGATATACAACATAGTATATTCGCCTCATTTCTAACATAGTTTGTTTAGAAAACAAATATGTTCATTTCCGAACACTGTACTTACTGTGTGACGTAAGCTAGTTCTGCTCTTGGAATGAGTTGCTTTCCCACGAAGAAGGTTGAGTGCAGCAAGTTCAAACTTTCCTAGTTTGTGTCATCTAACAAGATGTACAACTTAGTAGATTTATTTAATTTCTAATGTCCTTTGTATAGAAAAGAAACAACTTCATACCCGAACACTGTACTGTGTGAAGTAAGCTAGTTCTACTTGCGGAATGAGTTGCTTTCCTACGAAGAGGATTGAGTGCACCAAGTTCAAACTTTCCCAATGTGTGGAATCTATCTAAATGTACAACTAAGTAGTTTCACCTCATTTCTAACTTAGTTTGTTTAGAAAACAAGCACGTTCATTTCCGAACACTGTAGTGTGTGAAGTAAGGTAGTTCTGCACTTGGAATGAGTTGCTTTCCTATAAGGAAGACTGAGTGAAGCAAGTTTAAACTTTCCCAGTTTATGTCATCTAAGAAGATGTTCAACTTAGTAGATTCGCCTCATTTCTAACGTAGTTTGTTTAGAAAACAAAGATGTTCATTTCCGAACACTGTACTTATTGTGTGAAGTAAGCTAGTCCTGCTCTTGGAGTCAGTTGCTTTCCCGCAAAGAAGGTTAAGTGCAGCAAGTTCAAACTTTCCTAGTTTGTGTAATCTTACAAGATATACAACTTAGGAGATTTCCTTCACTTCTAACGTAGTTTGTTTAGAAAACAAACATCTTCATTGCCAAACACTGCACTTTAATAAATAAGCTATTTCTGATCTAGGATTTACAACATAGTAGATTCACCTCGTTTCTAATGTAGTTTCTTTAGAAAACAAACATCTTCATTGCTGAACACTGTACTCCGTGAAATGAGGCAGTTCTGCTCCCCGAATGAGTTGCTTTCCTACGAAGTGGGTTTAGTGCAGCAAGTTCAACCTTTCCTTGTTTGTGTAATCTAACAAAAGTACAACCTAGTAGATTCTCCTCCCTTCTAACGTAGTTTGTTTAGAAAACAAACATATTCATTGCCGAATACTGTATTGTGTGTAGTAAGCTGGTTCTGCTCTTGGAATGAGTTGCTTTCCTACTCAGAAGGTTGAGTGCAGCAAGTTCAGACTTTCCTAGTTTGGGTCACCTAACAAGATGTACAACTTAGTAGATTTGCTCCATTTCTACAGTAGTTTGTTTAGAAAAGAAACATCTGCATTGCCGAACACTGTACTGTGTGAAATAAGGTAGTTCTGTTCTTAGAATGAGTTGCTTTCCTACGAAGTGGGTTGAGTGCTGGAAGTTCAAACTTTCCTTGTTTGTGTAATCTACCAAGATGTACAACTTAGTAGATTCGCCTCACTTCTAACGTAGTTTGTTTAGAAAACAAATATGTTCATTCCCGAACACTGTACTGTGTGAAGTAAGCTAGTTCTGCTATTGGAATGAGTTGCTTTCCCACGAATAAGGTTGGGTGCAGCAAGTTCAAACTTTCCTACTTTGTGTAATCTAACAAGATGTACAACTTAGTATATTGGCTCCATTTCTAAAGTAGTTTGTTTAGAAAACAAATAAGTTCATTGCTGAACACTGTACTGTGTTAAGCTAGTTCTGTTCTCGTAATGAGTTTCTTTCCTACGAAGTGGGTTAAGTGCAACAAGTTCAAACTTTCCTTGTTTGTGTCATCTAAGAAGGTGTGCAACTTAGGAGATTCACCTCGCTTCTAATGTAGTTGGTTTAGAAAACAAATATGTTCATTCCCAAACACTGCACTTTGTGAAGTAAGGTAGTTCTTCTATTGGAGTGAGCTGTTTTCCCAAGAAGAAGGTTGAGTGCAGCAAGTTCAAACTTTCCTAGTTTGTGTAATATAACAATATGTACAACTTTGCACATTCACTTCATTTCTAAAGTAGTTTGTGTAGAAAACAAACAGGTACATTTCCAAACTCTGTACTTTGTTAAATAAGCTAGTTCTGTTCTTGGAATGAGTTGCTTTCCTACGAAGAGGGTTGAGTGCAGCAAGTTCAAACTTTCCTTGTTTATGTAACCTAACAAGATGTACAACTTAGTAGATTTGACTCACTTCTAACTTAGTTTGTTTAGAAAACAAACATCTTCATTGCCGAACACTTTACTGTGTGAAGTAAGGTAGTCCTGCACTTGGAATTAGTTGCTTTCCTACGAAGTAGGTTCAGTGCAGCAAGTTCAAACTTTCCTAGTTTGTGTCATCTAAAAAGATGTACAACTTAGTAGATTCACTCGTTTCTAAACTAGTTTGTTTAGAAAACAAACAACTTAATTGCCGAACACTGTACTGTGTTAAATAAGCTAGTTCTGTTCTGAGAATGAGTTGCTTTCCTAAGAAGATGGTTGAGTGCAGCAAGCTAAAACTTTCGTTGTTAATGTAATCTACCAAGATGTACAACTTGGAAGATTCGACTCACTTCTAACTAAGCTTGTTTAGAAAACAAACATGTTCAGTCCCGAACACTGTGCTGTGTGAAGTAAGCTAGTCCGGCTCTTGGAATGAGTTGCTTTCCTACGAAGAAGGTTGAGTGCAGCAAGTTCAGACTTTCCTAGTTTGTGTCATCTAACAAGATGTACAACTTAGTAGATTCACCTCAATTTTAAGTAGTTTGTTTGGGAAACAAACATGTTCATTGTCAAACACTGTACTGTGTGAAATAAGCTAGTTCTGCTCATGGAATGAGTTGCTTTCCTACTAAGAAGGTTGAATGCAGCAATTTCAAACTTTCCGAGTTTGTGTCATCTAACAAAATGTACAACTTAGTAGATTCCCTTCATTTCTAAACTTGTTTGTTTAGAAAACAAACATCTTCATTGCCGAACACTGTACTATGTTAAATAAACTAATTTTGTTCTTGGAATGAGTTGCTTTCCTGTGAGGAGGGTTGAATGCAGGAAGGTACAATTTTCCTTGTTTGTGTAATCTAACAAGATAAACAACTTAGTTGACTTGCCTCATTTGTAACGTAGTTTATTTAGAAAACAAACATGTTCATTTCCGAACTCTGTACTTACTGTGTGAAGTAAGCAACTTCTGAATTTGGAATGAGTTGCTTTCCCACTAAGAAGGTTGAGTGCAGCAAGTTCAAACTTTCCTGGTTTGTGTAATCTAACAAGATGTACAACTTAGTACATTCACCTCACTTCTAACATATTTTGTTGACAAAAAAAGTTTTCATTGCTGAACAGTGTACTGTGTGAAGTAAGCTAGTTCTGCTATTGGAATGAGTTGCTTTCCCACGAAGAAGATTGAGTGCAGCAATTCAAACTTTTCTAGTTTGTGTCATCAAACAAGATGTACAACTTAGTGTAATTGCTTCATTTCTAAAGTAGTTTGTTTAGAAAACAAAGATCTTCATTGCCAAACACTGTACTGTGTGAAATAACCTAGTGCTGGTCTCGGGAAGGGTTGCTTTCCTGTGAAGCGTGTGGAGTGGAGCAAGTTCAAACTTTCCTTGTTTGTGTCATCTAACAAGTTGTACAACTTAGTAGATTCGCTTCATTTCTAAAGTAGATTGTTTAGAAAACAAACATCTTCATTGCCGAACACTCTACTGGATTAAATAATCTAGTTCTGTCCTCGTAATGAGTTGCTTTCCTATGAAGAGGGATGAATGCAGCAAGTTCAAACTTTCCTTGTTGATGTAATCTAACAAGATATACACATTAGTAGATTCTCCTCATTTCTAACCTAGTTTGTTTAGAAAACAAAGATGTTCATTTCAGAACACTGTAATTACTGTGTGAAGTAAGCTAGTTCTGCTCTTGGAATGAGTTGCTTTCCCACGAAGAAGGCTGAGTGCAGCAAATTCAGACTTTCCTAGCTTGTGTCATCTAACAAGTTGTACAACTTAGTAGATTTATTTCATTTCTAATGTCATTTCGATAGAAAAGAAACATCTTCATACCCGAACACTGTACTGAGTGAAGTAAGCTAGTTCTGTTCTCAGAATGAGTTGCTTTCCTACAAAGAGGATTGAGTGCAGCAAGTTCAAACTTTCCTAATGTGTGGAATCTATCTAGATGTACAACTAAGTAGTTTCACCTCATTTCTAACGTAGTTTATTTAGAAAACAAGCATGTCCATTCCCAAACACTGTAGTGTGTAAAGTAAGTAGTTCTGCACTTGGAATGAGTTGCTTTCCTACAAAGAAGACTTAGTGAAGCAAGTTTAAACTTTCCCAGTTTGTGTCATCTAAGAAGATGTACAACTTAGTAGATTCGCCTCATTTCTAATGTAGTTTTGTTAGAAAACAAACATGTTCATTTCTGAACACTGTACTGTGTGAAGTAAGCTAGCTCTGCTCTTGGAATGAGTTGTTTTCCTACTATGAAGGTTGAGTGCAGCACGTTCAAACTTTCCTAGTTTGTGTCATCTAATAAGATGTACAATTTAGTAGATTCACTTCATTTCTAAAGTAGTTTGTTGAGAAAACAAACAGGTTCATTGCCAAACACTGTACTGTTTTAAATAAGCTAGTTCTCTTCTTGGATTGTGTTGCTTTCCTACGAAGTGGGTTGAGTGCAGCAAGATCAAACTTTTCTTGTTTGTGTAATGTATCAAGATATACAACTTAGTAAATTCGCCTCACTTCTAACTTAGTTTGTTTACAAAACAAACATCTTCATTGCCGAACACTGTACTGTGTGTAGTAGGCTAGTTCTGCTCTTGGAATGAGTTGCTTTCAAACGAAGGAGGTTGAGTGCAGCAAGTTCAAACGTTCCTAGTTTGTGTCATCTGACAAGATGTACAACTTAGTCGGTTTGCCTCAATTCTAAAGTAGTTGTTCAGAAAACAAACATGTTCATTACCGGAACACTGTACTGTGTAAAGTAAGTTAGTTCTGCTCTTGGAATGAGTTCCTTTCCTACGAAGCAGGCTGAGTGCAGCAAGTTCAAACTTTCCTAGTTTGTGTCATCTAACAAGATTTAAGGACTTAGTAGATTCGCCTCATTTCTAAAGTAGTTTGTTTAGAAAAGAAACATCTTCATTGCCAAACACTGTACTTTCTTAAATAAGCTAGTTCTGTTCTCAGAATGTGTTGCTTTCCTACGAATCAGGTTAAGTGCAGCAAGTTTAAACTTTCCTTGTTTGTGAAATCTAACAAGATATACAACTTAGTAGATTCACCTCATTTCTAACGTAGTTTTTTTTTTTTTTTTTGAAAACAAACATGATCATTGCCAAACACTGTACTGTGTGAAGTAAGCTAGTTCTGCTCTTGGAATGAGTTGCTTTCCTACAAAGAAGGTTGAGTGCACCAAGTTCAAACTTTCCTAGTTAGTGTCATCACACAAGATGTACAACTTAGTATATTCGCTTCATTTCTAAAGTAGTTTGTGTAGAAAACAAACATCTTCATTGCCAAACACTGTATTGTGTGAAATAAGCTAGGTCTGTTCTCAGAATTAGTTGCTTTCCTACAAAACAGGTTGAGTGCAGCAAGTTCAAACTTTCCCTCTTTGTGTAATCTAACAAGATGTACAACTTAGTAGATTTGCTTCATTTCTAAAGTAGCTTGTTTATAAAACAAATATGTTCATTGAGGAACACTGTACTGTGTTAAATAAGCTAGTTCTGTTCTCAGAATGAGTTGCTTTCCTACCATGAGGGTTGAATGCACCAAGTTCAAACTTTCCTTTTTTGTGTAATCTCACAAGACGTACAACTTAGTAGATTAGCCTCATTTCTAACGTAGTTTGTTTAGAAAACAAACATGTTCATTTCTGAACACTGTACTTACTGTGTGACGTAAGCTTGTACTCCTCTTGGAAGGAGTTGCTTTCCCACGAAGAAGGTTGAGTGCAGCAAGGTCAAACTCCTAGTTTGTGTAATCTAACAAGATGTACAACTTAGTATATTTGGTTTATTTCTAAAGTAGTTTGTTTAGAAAACAAACATCTTCAGGGCCGAACACTGTACAGTGTTAAATAAGCTAGTTCTCCTCCCGGAATGAGTTGCTTTCCTCAGAAGTGGGTTGAGTGCAGCAAGTTCATACTTTCCTTTTTTGTGTAATCTAACAAAACATACACCTTAGTAGATTCAACTCATTTCTAACGTAGTTTGTTTAGAAAACCAACATGATCATTTCCGAACACTGTACTTATTGTGTGAAGTAAGCTAGTTCTGCTCTTGGAATGAGTTGCTTTCCCACGAAGAAGGTTGAGTGCAGCAAGTTCAAAGATTCCTAGTTTGTGTAATCTAACAAGATGTACAACTTAGTAGATTTGCCTCACTTCTAACGTAGTTTGTTTACAAAACAGACATCTTCATTGCCGAACACTGTTCTGTGTGAAGTAAGCTAGTTCTGCTCTTGGAATGAGTTGCTTTCCTACGAAGAAGGTTGAGTATACCAAGTTCAGACTTTCCTAGTTTGTGTCATCTAACAAGATATACAACATAGTAGAATCGCCTCAATTCTAAAGTAGTTGTTTAGAAAATAAACATGTTCATTACCGAACATTGTACTGTGTAAAGTAAGCTAGTTCTGCTCTGGGAGTGAGTTGCTTTCCTACGAAGAAGGTTGAGTGTAGCAAGTTCAAAATTTCCTAGTTTGTGTCATATTAACAAGATGTACAACTTAGTAGATTCACGCCATTTTTAAAGTAGTTTGTTTAGAAAACAAACATCTTCATTGCCGAACAGTGTTAAATAAGCTAGTTCTATTCTCAGAATGAGTTGCTTTCCTACGAAGTGGGTTGATTGCAGCAAGGTCATACGTTCCTTGTTTCTGTAATCTAACAAGATGTACAACTTAGTAGATTAGGCTCACTTGTAACATAGTTTGTTGAGAAAAAAAACGTGTTCATTGTCGAACACTGTACTGTGTGAAGTAAGCTAATTCTGCTCTTGGAATGTGTTGCTTTCCCACGAAGAAGGTTGAGTACAGCAAATTCAAACTTTCCTGGTTTGTGTAATCTAACAAGATGTACAACTTAGTAGATTTGCCTCAATTCTAAAGTAGTTTGTTTAGAAAACAAACATGTTCATTACCAAACACTGTACTGTGTGAAGTAAGCTAGTTCTGCTCTTGGAATGAGTCGCTTTCCTACGAAGACGTTTGAGTGCAGCAAGTTCAAACTTTCCTAGTTTGTGTCATCTAACAGTATGTACAACTTAGTAGATTCACTTCATTTCTAAGGTAGTTTGCTTGGAAAACAAACATCTTCATTGCTGAACACTGTACTGTGTTAAATAAGCTAGTATTGTTCTGGGAATGAGTTCCTTTCCATCGAAGTGGGTTGAGTGCAGCAAGTTCAACCTTTCCTTTTTTCTGTCATCTAACAAGATGTACAACTTAGTAGACTCGCCTCATTTCTAACATAGTTTGTTTAGAAAACAAATATGTTCATTCCCGAACACTGTACTGTTTTCAATAAGCTAGTACTTTTCTTGGAATGAGTTGCTTTCCTAGGAAGTGCGTTGAGTGCAGCAAGTTCAAACTTTCCTTTTTGTGTAATCTAAGAAGATGTACAACTTAGTAGATTTGCCTCACTTCTAACGTAGTTTGTTTAGAAAACAAACATGTTCATTTCTGAACACTGTACTTACTGGTGAAGTAAGCTATTTCTGCTGTTGCAATGAGATGCTTTCCCACGGTGAAGGTTGAGTGCAGCAATTTCAAACATTCCTAATTTGTGTAATCTAACAAGATGTACAAGTTAGTAGATTTATTTCATTTCTAATGTTGTTTCTATAGAAAAGAAACATCTTCCTTTCCAACCACTGTATTGTGTGAAGTAAGCTAGTTCTGCTCTCGGAATGAGTTGCTTTCCCACGAAGAAGGTTGCCTGCAGCAAGTTCAAACTCCTAGCTTGTGTAATCTAACAAGATATACAACATTTTAGTTTCCCCTCAATTCCAAAGTAGTTGGTTGAGAAAACAAACATCTTCATTACCGAACACTGTATTGTGTGAAATATCCTAGTTCTGCTCTGGGAATGATTTGTTTTCCTACGAAGAGTGTTGAGTGCAGCAAGTTCAAACTCTCCTTGTTTTTGTAATCTCAGAACATGTACAATTTAGTAGATTCCTTTCATTTGTAATGTCATTTCTATAGAAAAGAAACATCTTCATTCCCGGACACTGTACTGGGTGAAATAAGCTAGTTCTGTTCTCGGAATGAGTTGCATTCCTACCAAGTGGGTTGAGTGCAGCAAGTTCAACCTTTCCTGGTTTGTGTAATCTGACAAGATGGACAACTTAGTAGATTCGCCTCAATTGTAACATAGTTTGTTTAGAAAACAAACATGTTCATCGCCGAATACTGTACTGTGTTATATAAGCTAGTTCTGTTCTCAGAATGAGTTGCTTACCTACAAAGAGGGTTGAATGCAGCAAGTTCAAATTTTCCTTGTTTGTGTAATCTACCAAGATGTACAACATAGTAGATTCACCTCATTTCTCACGTAGTTTTATAGAAAAAAATGATGCTCATTTCTGAACACTGTACTTACTGTGTGAAGTAAGCTAGTTCTGCTCTTGGAATTAGTTGCTTTCCTATGAAGTGGGTTGAGTGCAGCAAGTTGAACCTTTCCTTGTTTGTGTAATCTAACAAGGTGTACAACTTAGTAGATTCGCTTCATTTCTAACGTAGTTTGTTTAAAAAACAAATATGTTCATTCCCAAACACTGTACTGTGTGAAGTAAGCTAGTTGTGCTATTGGAATGAGTTGCTTTCCCACAAAGAAGATTGAGTGCAGCAAGTTCAAACTCTCCTAGTTTGTGTAATCTAAGAAGATGTTAAACTTAGTATATTTGCTTCATTTCTAAAGTAGTTTGTTTAGAAAACAAGCATCTTCATTGCCCAACACTATACTATGTGAAATAAGCTAGTTCTGTTCTCACAATGTGTTGCTTTCGTACGAAACAGGTTGATTGCACGAAGTTCAAACTTTCCATGTTTGTGTAATCTAACAAGATGTACAACTTAGTAGATTAGCCTCATTTCTAACGTAGTTTGTTTAGGAAACAAACATGTTCATTTCCAAAAACTGTATTTACTGTGTGACGTAAGCTTGTTCTCCTCTTGGAATGAGTTGCTTTCCCACGAAGAAGATTGAGTGCAGCAAGATCAAACTCCTAGTTTGTGTAATGTAACAAGATGTACAACTTAGTATATTCGGTGTATTTCTAAAGTACTTTGTTTAGAAAACAAACATCTTCTTGGCCGACCACTGTACAGTGTTAAATAAGCTAGTTCTCCTCCCGGAATGAGTTGCTTTCCTATGAAGTGGGTTGAGTGCAGCAAGTTCAAACTTCCTTTTTTTGTGGAATCTAACAAGATATACAACTTAGTAGATTCAACTCATTTCTAACGTAGTTTGTTTAGAAAACAAACATGATCATTTTCGAACACTGTACTTAATGTGTGAAGTAAGCTAGTTCTGCTCTTGGAATGACTTGCTTTCCCATGAAGAAGGTTGAGTGCAGCAAGTTCAAACTTTCCTACTTTGTGTAATCTAACAAGATGTACAACTTAGTAGATTTGCCTCAATTCTAAAGTAGTTTGTTTAGAAAACAAACATCTTCATTACCAAACACTGTACTGTGTGAAGTAAGCTAGTTCTGCTCTTGGAATGAGTTCCTTTCCTACGAAGAAGGTTGAGTGCAGCAAGTTCAATCTTTCCTAGTTTGTGTAATCTAACCAGATGTACAACTTAGTAGATTCGCCTCACTTCTAACGTAGTTTGTTTAGAAAACAAACATCTTCATTAACAAACACTGTGCTGTGTGAAGTAAGGTAGTTCTGCTCTTGGAATGAGTTGCTTTCCTACGAAGAAGGTTAAGTGCAGCAAGTTCACACTTTCCTAGTTTGTGTCATCTAACAAGATGTACAACTTAGTATATTCATGCCATTTCTAAAGTAGTTTGTTTAGAAAACAAACATCTTCATTTCCAAACACTGTACAGTGTTAAATAGGCTAGTTCTGATCTCAGAATGAGTTGCTTTCCTTCGAAGAGGGATGAATGCAGCATGTTCAAACTTTCCTTGTTTGTGTAATCTAATAAGATATACATCTTAGTAGATTCGCCCCATTTCTAACATAGTTTGTTGAGAAAACAAACATGTTCATTTCAGAACACTGTACTTACTTTGTGAAGTAAGCTAGCTCTGCTATTGGAATGAGTTGCTTTCCCACAAAGAAGGTTGAGTGCAGCAAGTTCAATCTTTCCTAGTTTGTGTAATCTAACAACATGTACAACTTAGTAGATTTGCCTCATTTCTAACCTAATTTGTTTAGAAAACAAACATGTTCATTGCCGAACACCACACTGTGTGAAGTAAGCTATTTCTGCTCTTGTAATGAGTTGCTTTCCTCCGAAGAAGATTGAGTGCAGCAAGTTTAAACTTACCTAGTTTCTGTCATCTAACAAGATGTACAACTTAGTAGATTCGCTTCATTTTTAAGTAGTTTTTTTTAGAAAAGAAACATGTTCATTGTACTGTGTGAAATAAGCTAGTTCTGCTCTCGGAATGAGTTGCTTTCCTACAAAGAAGGTTGAGTGCGGCAAGTTTAAACTTTCCTTGTTTGTGTCATCTAACAAGTTGTACAATTTAGTAGATTCGCTTCATTTCTAAAGTAGTTTGTTTACAAAACCAACATCTTCATTACCTAACACAGTACTGTGTGAAATGAGCTAGTTCTGTTCTCAGAATGATTTGCTTTCCAATGTAGAGGTTTGAGTTCAGCAAGTTCAAACTTTCCTTGTTTTTGTAATCTAACAAGATGTACAATGTAGTAGATTCACCTCACTTCTAACTTAGTTTGTTTAGAAAACAAACATGCTCATTGCAGAACACTGTACTGTGTGAAGAAAGCTAGTTCTGCTCTTGGAATGAGTTGCTTTCGAACAAAGAAGGTTGAGTGTAGCAAGTTCAAACTTTCCTAGTTAGTTTCATCTAACAAGATATACAACTTAGTAGATTCACTTCATTTTTAAAGTACTTTGTTTAGAAAACAAATATCTTCATTGCTGAACACTGTACTGTGTTAAATAAGCTAGTTCTGTTCGCAGAATGAGTTGCGTTCCTCCAAAGAAGGTTGAATGCACGAAGTTCAAATTTTCCTTCTTTGTGTAATCTAACAAGAAGTACAACTTAGTTGATTCAGTACACTTCTAACGTAGTTTGCTTAGAAAACAAACATGTTCATTGCCCAATACTGTACTGTGTGAAGTAAGCTAGTTTTGCTCTTGGAATGAGTTGCTCTCCTACGAAGAAGGTTGAGTGCAGCAAGTTCAAACTTTCCTAGTTTCTGTCATCTAACAAGTGTACAACTTAGTAGTTTTGCCTTATTTCTAACGTAGTTTGTTTAGAAAAAATATGTGTTCATTCCCAAACACTGTACTGTGTTAAATAAGCTAGTTCTGTTCTCAGAATGAGTTGCTTTCCTACGAGGTGGGTTGAGTGCACCAAGATCAAACTTTCCTTGTTTGTATAATTTAACAAGATACACAAATTAGTAGATGCACCTTACTTCTAACGTAGTTTGTTTAGAACACAAAAATGTTCATTGTCGAACACTGTACTGTGTGAAATAAGCTATTTCTGCTCAAGAATGAGTTGCTTTCCTACAAAGCGGGTTGAGTGCAGCAAGTTCAAACTTTCCTTGTTTTTGCAAACTGACAAGATGTACAACTTAGTAGATTTGCCTCAATTCTAACGTAGTTTGTTTAGAAAACAAACATGTTCATTGCCGAACATGTACTGTGTGAAGTAAGCTAATTCTGCTTTTGGAATGAGTTGCTCTACTATCAAGAATGTTGAGTGCAGCAAGTTCAAACTTCCCTAGTTTGTGTAACCTATCTAGATGTACAACATAGTAGTTTCACCTCATTTCTAACGTAGTTTGTTTAGAAAACAAACATGTTTATTGTCGAACACTGTACTGTGTGAAGTAAGCTAGTTCTGCTCTTGGAATGATTTGCTTTCCTACTTAGAAGGTTGTGTGCAGGAAGTTCAAACTTTCCTAGTTGCTGCCATCTAACAAGATGTACAATTTAGTAGATTTGCCTCATTTCTAACGTAGTTTGTTTAGAAAACAAACATGTTCATTGCCGAACATGTACTGTGTGAAGTAAGCTAGTTTGCTCTTGGAATTAGTTGCTTTCCTATGAAGAAGGTTGAGTGCAGCAAGTTCAGACTTTCCTAGTATGTGTCTTCTAACAACATGTACAACTTAGTGGATTTGCCTCAATTATAATGTAGTTTGTTTAGGAAACAAACATGTTCATTAACGAACACTGTACTGTGTTAAGTACACTAGTTCTGCTCTTGGAATAAGTTGCTTTCCTACGAAGAAGGTTGGAGTGCAGGAAGTTCAAACTTTCCTAGTTTATGTCATCTAACAAGATGTACAACTTAGTAGATACACTTCATTTCTAAAGTAGTTTGTTTAGAAAACAAACATCTTCATTGCCGAACACTGTACTGTGTTAAATAAGCTGGTTCTGTACGCAGAATGAGTTGCTTCCCAACAAAGTGGGTTGAGTGCACCAAGATCAAACTTTCCTTGTTTGTATAATTTAACAAGATGTACAACTTAGTAGATTCACCTCACATCTAACGTAGTTTGTTTAGAAAACAAATATGTTCATTGCCGAACACTGTACTGTGTGAAATAAGCTATTTCTGCTCTCAGAATGAGTTGCTTTCCCACGAAGAATATTGAGTGAAGCAAGTTCAAACGTTCCTAGTTTGTGTAATCTATCTAGGTGTATAACTTAGTAGTTTCGCCTTACTTCTCACGTACTTTGTTTAGAAAACAAACATGTTCATTGACGAACACTGTACTGTGTGAAGTAAGCTAGTTCTGGTCTTGGAATGAGTTGCTTTTCTACAAAGAAGGTTGAGTGCAGCAAGGTCAGACTTTCCTAGTTGTGTTGTGTAAAAAGATGTACAACTTAGTAGATTCACCTCAATTGTAAAGTCGTTTGTTTAGAAAACAAATATGTTCATTGCCAAACACTGTACTTACTGTGTGAAGTAAGCTAGTTCTGCTCTTGGAATGAGTTGCTTTCTCATTAAGAAGGCTGAGTGAGGCAACTTCAAACTTTCCTAGTTTGTGTCGTCCAACAAGATGTACAACTTAGTAGATTTCCTTCATTTTTAAGTAGTTTCTTTAGAAAAGAAACATGTTCATTGTATTGTGTGAAATAAGCTAGTTCTGCTCTCGGAATGAGTTGCTTTCCTACAAAGAAGGTTGAGTGCGGCAAGTTTAAACTTTCCTTGTTTGTGTCATCTAACAAGTTGTATAATTTAGTAGATTCGCTTCATTTCTAAAGTAGTTTGTTTACAAAACAAACATCTTGATTGCCGAACACTGTACTGTGTTAAATAAGCTAGTTCTGTTCTCAGAATGAGTTGCTTTCCTACGAAGTGGGTTAAGTGCAGCAAATTCCAACTTTCCATGTTTGTGTAATCTAACAAGATGTACAACATATTAGATTCAGCTCACTTCTAAAGTAGTTTGTTTAGAAAACAAACATGTTCATTGTCAAACACTGTCCTGTGTGAAGTAAGATATTTCTGCTCTTGGAATGAGTTCCTTTCCACGAAAAAGGTTGAGTGCAGCAATTTCAAACCTTCCTATCTTGTGTAATCTAACAGGATGTGCAACTTAGTAGTTTCACGTCAATTCTATCGTAGTTTGCTTAGAAAACAAACATCTTCATTAACTAACACAGTACTGTGTGAAATGAGCTAGTTCTGTTCTCAGAATGATTTGCTTTCCAATGAAGAGGTTTGAGTGCAGCAAGTTCAAACTTTCCTAGTTTGTGTAATCTAAAAAGATGTACAATGTAGTATATTCACCTCACTTCTAACTTAGTTTGTTAGGAAACAAACATGCTCATTGCAGAACACTTTACTGTGTGAAGTAAGCTAGTTTTGCTCTTGGAATGAGTTGCTCTCCTACGAAGAAGGTTGAGTGCAGCAAGTTCAAACTTTCCTAGTTTCTGTCATCTAACAAGTGTACAACTTAGTAGTTTTGCCTCATTTCTAACATAGTTTGTTTAGAAAAAAAATGTGTTCATTCCCGAACACTGTATTGTGTTAAATAAGCTAGTTCTATTCTCAGAATGAGTTGCTTTCCTACAAAGTGGATTGAGTGCATCAAGTTAAAACTTTCCTTGTTTGAGTAATCTAACAAGATGTATAATTTAGTATATTCAGTTCATTTCTAATGTCCTTTGTATAGAAAAGAAACATCTTCATTCCCTAACACTGTACTGTTTGTAGTAAGCTAGTTCTGCTCTTGGAATGAGTTGCTTTCTCACGAAGAAGGTTGAGTGCACCAAGTTGAAACTTTCCCACGTTATATAATCTAACATGATTTACAACTTAGTAGATTCACCTCATTTCTAACGTACTTTATTTAGAAAACTAACATGCTCATTTCTGAACATGGTAATTACTGTGTGAAGTAAACTAGTTATGCTCTTGGAATGAGTTGTTTTCCCATTAAGAAGGTTGAGTGAGGCAACTTCGAACTTTCCTAGTTTGTGTCAACTAACAAGATGTAGAACTTAGTAGATTCACTTCATTTGTAAGTAGTTTTTTTAGAAAACAAACATCTTCATTGTACTGTGTGAAATAAGCTAGTTCTGCTCTCGGAATGAGTTGCTTTCCTACGAAGAGGGTTGAGTGCAGCAAGTTCAAATTTTCCTAGTTTGTGTAATGTATCAAGATGTACAGCTTAGTAGTTTCGCCTCATTTCTAAAGTAGTTTGTTTAGAAAACAAACATGTTCATTGCTGAACACTGTACTGTGTGAGGTAAGCAAATTCTGGTCTTGGAATGTTTTGCATTCCTACGAAGAAGGTTGAGTGCAGCAAGTTCAAACTTTCCTAGTTTGTGTAATCTGACAAGGTGTACAACTTAGTCAATTCACTACCCTTCTAACGTAGTTTGCTTAGAAAACAAACATATTCATTGCCAAACAGTGTACTGTGTAAAGTAAGCTAGTTCTGCTTCTGTAATGAGTTTCTTTCCCACGAAGACGGTTGAGTGCAGAAAGTTCAAACTTTCCTAGTTTGTGTCATCTAACAAGATATACAACTTTGTAGATTTGTCTCACTTCTAACGTATTTTGTTTAGAAAGCAAACATGTTCATAGCTGAACACTGTACTGTGTGAAGTAAGCTAGTTCTGCTCTTGGAATGAGTTCCTTTCCTACAAAGAAGGTTGAGTGCAGCAAGTTCAGATTTTCCTAGTTGTCTCATCTAACAAGATGTACAACTTAGTAGATTCACTTCATTTCTAAAGTAGTTTGTTTAGAAAACAAACATGTTCATTGCCACACACTGTACTGCGTGAGGTAAGCAAGTTCTGCTCTTGGAATGTTTTGCATTCCTACGAAGAAGGTTGAGTGCAGCAAGTTCAAACTTTCCTAGTTTGTGTAATCTGACAAGGTGTACAACTTAGTCGATTCACTTCATTTGTAAAGTACTTTGTTTAGAAAACAAACATCTTCATTGCCAAATACTGTACTGTGTTAAAAAAGCTAGTTCTGTTCTCACAATGATTTGCTTTCCTATGAGGTGGGTTGAGTGCAGCAAGATCAAACTTTCCTTGTTTTTGCAAACTGACAAGATGTACAACTTAGTAGATTTGCCTCAATTCTAACGTAGTTTGTTTAGAAAACAAACATGTTCATGCCAAACATGTACTGTGTGAAGTAAGCTAGTTTGCTCTTGGAATTAGTTGCTTTCCTATGAAGAAGGTTGAGTGCAGCAAGTTCAGACTTCCTAGTATGTGTCTTCTAACAACATGTACAACTTAGTGGATTTGCCTCAATTATAATGTAGTTTGTTTAGGAAACAAACATGTTCATTAACGAACACTGTACTGTGTTAAGTACACTAGTTCTGCTCTTGGAATAAGTTGCTTTCCTACGAAGAAGGTTGGAGTGCAGGAAGTTCAAACTTTCCTAGTTTATGTCATCTAACAAGATGTACAACTTAGTAGATACACTTCATTTCTAAAGTAGTTTGTTTAGAAAACAAACATCTTCATTGCCGAACACTGTACTGTGTTAAATAAGCTGGTTCTATACGCAGAATGAGTTGCTTCCCAACAAAGTGGGTTGAGTGCACCAAGATCAAACTTTCCTTGTTTGTATAATTTAACAAGATGTACAACTTAGTAGATTCACCTCACATCTAACGTAGTTTGTTTAGAAAACAAATATGTTCATTGCCGAACACTGTACTGTGTGAAATAAGCTATTTCTGTTCTCAGAATGAGTTGCTTTCGTACGAAGCAGGTTGAGTGCAGAAAGTTCAATATTTCCTTGTTTTTGTAATCTTACAAGATGTACAACTTAGTATATGTGCCTCAATTCTAACGTAGTCTGGTGAGAAACAACCATGTTCATTGCCGAACATTTTACTGTGTCAAGTAAGCTAGCTCTGCTCTTGCAATGGGTTGCTATCCTACGAAGAAGGTTGGGTACAGCAAATTCAAACTTTCCTAGTTTGTGTCATCTAACAAGTTGTACAACTTAGTAGATTAGCCTCACTTCTAAGGTAGTTTGTTTAGAAAACAAACATGTTTATTGCAAAACATGTCCTGTTTTAAATAAGCTAGTTCTGTTCTTGGAATTAGTTGCTTTCTAACAAGATGGTTGAGTGCAGCAAGTTCAAACTTTCCTAGTTTGTGTCTTCTAACAAGATGTACAACTTAGTAGATTCACCTCATTTCTAAAGTAGTTTGTTTAGAAAACAAACATGTTCAATAACGAACACTGTACTGTTTTAAATAAGCTAGTTCTGTTCTTGGAATGAGTTGCTTTCCTAGGAAGTGGTTGAGTGCAGCAAGTTCAAACTTTCCTTGTTTGTGTAATCTAACAAGATGTACAACTTAGTACATTCTCCCCACTTCTAACGTAGTTTGTTTAGAAAACAAACATGTTCATTTCAAACACTGTACTGTGTGAAGTAAGCTAGTTTCTGCTCTTGGAATGAGTTGCTTTACCACGAAGAAGGTTGAGTGCAGCAAGTTCAAACTTTCCTAGTTTGTGTCATCAAACAAGATGTACAACTTAGTAGTTTTATTTCATTTCTAATGTAGTTTGTTTAGAAAACAAACATCTTCATTTCCAAACACTGTATTGTGTTAAATAAGCTAGTTCTGCTCTCAGAATGAGTTGCTTTCCTACAAATAAGGTTGCCTGCATCAAGTTCAAACTTTCCTAGCTTGTGTAATCTAACAAGATATACAACTTAGTAGATTCATTTCAATTCTAATGTAGTTTCTTTGAGAAAACAAAAATCTTCATTACCTAACACTGTACTGTGTGAAATAAGCTAGTTCTGCTCTTGGAATGAGTTGTTTTCCTACGAAGAAGGTTGAGTGCAGCAAGTTCAAACTTTCCTTGTTTTTGTAATCTAACAACATGTACAATTTAGTAGATTCCTTTCATTTGTAATGTAGTTTGTTGAGAAAACAAACATCTTCATTGCCAAACACTGTACTGTGTGAAATAAGCTAGTTCTGTTCTCGGAATGAGTTGCTTTCCTACAAAGTGGGTTGAGTGCAGCAAGTTCAAACTTTCCTGGTTTGTGTAATCTAACAAGATGGACAATTTAGTAGATTCGCCTCATTTCTAACATAGTTTGTTTAGAAAACAAACATGTTCATTGCCAAACACTGTACTGTGTTATATAAGCTAGTTCTGTTCTCAGAATGAGTTGCTTACCTACAAAGAGGGTTGAATGCAGCAAGTTCAAATTTTCCTTGTTTGTGTAATCAAACAAGATGTACAACTTAGTAGATTCACCTCATTTCTCACGTAGTTTCATAGAAAAAAATGATGTTCATTTCTGAACACTGTACTTACTGTGTGAAGTAAGCTAGTTCTGCTCTTGGAATTAGTTGCTTTCCTATGAAATGGGTTGAGTGCAGCAAGTTGAACCTTTCCTTGTTTGTGTAATCTAACAAGGTGTACAACTTAGTAGATTCGCCTCATTTCTAAAGTAGTTTGTTTAGAAAACAAACATCTTCATTGCCCAACACTGTACTGTGTGAAATAAGCTAGTTCTGTTCTCACAATGTGTTGCTTTCCTACGAAACAGGTTGATTGCACGAAGTTCAAACTTTCCATGTTTGTGTAATCTAACAAGATGTACAACTTAGTAGATTCACCTCATTTCTAACGTAGTTTGTTTAGAAAACAAACATGTTCATTTCCAAAATGTACTTACTGTGTGAAGTAAGCTAGTTCTGCTCTTGGAATGAGTTGCTTTCCCACGAAGAAGGTTGAGTGCAGCAAGTTCAAACTTTCCTAGTTTGTGTAATCTAAGAAGATGTACAACTTAGTAGATTCGCCTCATTTCTAAAGTAGTTTGTTTAGAAAACAAACATCTTCATTGGCCGAACACTGTACTGTGTTAAGTAAGCTAGTTCTGCTCTTGGAATGAGTTGCTTTCCTATGAAGAATGTTGAGTGCAGCAAGTTCAAACTTTCCTTGTTTTGTGTAATCTAACAAGATGTACAAGATAGTAGATTCTCCTCATTTCTAAAGTAGTTTGTTTAGAAAACAAACATGATCATTTTCAACACTGTACTGTGTTAAATAAAGCTAGTTCTGCTCTTGGAATGAGTTGCTTTCCCATGAAGAAGGTTGAGTGCAGCAAGTTCAAACTTTCCTTGTTTGTGTAATCTAACAAGATGTACAACTTAGTAGATTCGCCTCAATTCTAAAGTAGTTTGTTTAGAAAACAAACATCTTCATTACCAAACACTGTACTGTGTGCAGTAAGCTAGTTCTGCTCTTGGAATGAGTTCCTTTCCTAAGAAGAAGGTTGAGTGCAGCAAGTTCAAACTTTCCTACTATGTGTAATCTAACAAGATGTACAACTTAGTAGATTCGCCTCACTTCTAACGTAGTTTGTTTAGAAAACAAACATCTTCATTAACAAACACTGTGCTGTGTGAAGTAAGCTAGTTCTGCTCTTGGAATGAGTTGCTTTCCTACGAAGAAGGTTAAGTGCAGCAAGTTCAAACTTTCCTAGTTTGTGTCATCTAACAAGATGTACAACTTAGTATATTCATGCCATTTCTAAAGTAGTTTGTTTATAAAACAAACATCTTCATTTCCAAACACTGTACAGTGTTCAATAAGCTAGTTATGATCTCAGAATGAGTTGCTTTCCTACGAAGAGGGATGAATGCAGCATGTTCAAACTTTCCTTATTGTGTAATCTAATAAGATATACATCTTAGTAGACTCGCCCCATTTCTAACATAGTTTGTTGAGAAAACAAACATGTTCATTTCAGAACACTGTACTTACTTTGTGAAGTAAGCTAGCTCTGCTATTGGAATGAGTTGCTTTCCCACAAAGAAGGTTGAGTGCAGCAAGTTCAATCCTTCCTAGTTTGTGTAATCTAACAACATGTACAACTTAGTAGATTCACCTCATTTCTAACCTAATTTGTTTAGAAAACAAACATGTTCATTGCCGAACACCACACTGTGTGAAGTAAGCTAGTTCTGCTCTTGTAATGAGTTGCTTTCCTCCGAAGAAGATTGAGTGCAGCAAGTTCAAACTTACCTAGTTTCTGTCATCTAACAAGTGTACAACTTAGTAGTTTTGCCTCATTTCTAACGTAGTTTGTTTAGAAAAAAAATGTGTTAATTCCCGAACACTGTACTGTGTTAAATAAGCTAGTTCTGTTCTTTCAATGAGTTGCTTTCCTAGGAAGTGCGTTGAGTGCAGCAAGTTCAAACTTGCCTTCTTGTGTAATCTAACAAGATGTATAACTTAGTAGTTTCACCTTACTTCTCACATACTTTGTTGAGAAAACAAACATGTTCATTGACGAACACTGTACTGTGTGAAGTAAGGTAGTTCTGGTCTTGGAATGAGTTGCTTTTCTACAAAGAAGGTTGAGTGCAGCAAGGTCAGACTTTCCTAGTTTGTGTTGTGTAAAAAGATATACAGCTTAGTAGATTCGCCTCAATTCTAAAGTCGTTTGTTTAGAAAACAAATATGTTCATTGCCGAACACTGTACTTACTGTGTGAAGTAAGCTAGTTCTGCTCTTGGAATGAGTTGCTTTCCCATTAAGAAGGTTGAGTGAGGCAACTTCAAACTTTCCTAGTTTGTGTCATCTAACAAGATGTACAACTTATTAGATTCGCTTCATTTTTAAGTAGTTTGTTTAGAAAAGAAACATGTTCATTGTACTGTGTGAAATAAGCTAGTTCTGCTCTCGGAATGAGTTGCTTTCCTACAAAGAAGGTTGAGTGCGGCAAGTTTAAACTTTCCTTGTTTGTGTCATCTAACAAGTTGTACAATTTAGTAGATTCGCTTCATTTCTAAAGTAGTTTGTTTACAAAACAAACATCTTGATTGCCGAACACTATACTGAGTTAAATAAGCTAGTTCTGTTCTCAGAATGAGTTGCTTTCCTACGAAGTGGATTGAGTGCAGAAAATTCAAACTTTCCTTGTTTTTGTAATCTAACAAGATGTACAACATATTAGGTTTGGCTCATTTCTAACATAGTTTGTTTAGAAAGCAAACATGTTCATTGCCAAACACTGTCCTGTGTGAAGTAAGCTTTTTCTGCTCTTGGAATGAGTTTCTTTCCACGAAGAAGGTTGAATGCTGCAAGTTCAAACCTTCCGAGTTTGTGTAATCTAACAGGATGTGCAACTTAGTAGTTTCGTGTCAATTCTAACGTAGTTTGCTTAGAAAACAAACATCTTCATTACCTAACACAGTACTGTGTGAAATGAGCTAGTTCTGTTCTCAGAATGATTTGCTTTCCAATGAAGAGGTTTGAGTGCAGCAAGTTCAAACTTTCCTAGTTTGTGTAATCTAAAAAGATGTACAATGTAGTAGATTCACCTCACTTCTAACTTAGTTTGTTTAGAAAACAAATATGCTCATTGAAGAACACTGTACTGTGTGAAGAAAGCTAGTTCTGCTCTTGGAAAGAGGTGCTTTCCTATGAAGAAGGTTGAGTGTAGCAAGTTCAAACTTTCCTAGTTGGTTTCATCTAACAAGATATATAACTTAGTAGATTCACTTCATTTTTAAAGTAGTTTGTTTAGAAAACAAACATCTTCATTGCCGAACACTGTACTGTGTTAAATAAGCTAGTTCTGTTCGTGGAATGAGTTGCATTCTTGCAAAGAAGGTTGAATGCACCAAGTTCAAATTTTCCTTCTTTGTGTAATCTAACAAGAAGTACAACTTAGTTGATTCAGTACACTTCTAACGCAGTTTGCCTAGAAAACAAACATGTTCATTGCCAAACATTGTACTGTGTGAAGTAAGCTAGTTTTGCTCTTGGAATGAGTTGCTTTCCTATGAGGAAGGTTGAATGCAGCAAGTTCAAACTTTCCTAGTTTCTGTCATCTAACAAGTGTACAACTTAGTAGTTTTGCCTTATTTCTAACATAGTTTGTTTAGAAAAAAAAATGTGTTCATTCCCGAACACTGTACTGTGTTAAATAAGCTAGTTCTGTTCTTGGAATGAGTTGCTTTCCTAGGAAGTGCGTTGAGTACAGCAAGTTCAAACTTTCCTTCTTATGTAATCTAACAAGATGTACAACTTAGTAGATTCACCTCACTTCTAATGTAGTTTGTTTAGAAGACAAACATGTTCATTTCTGAACACTGTACTTACTGTGTGAAGCAAGCTATTTCTGCTCTTGCAATGAGATGCTTTCCCATGATAAAGGTTGAGTGCAGCAAGTTCAAACTTTCCTAGTTTGTGTAATCTAGCAAGATATACAAGTTAGTACATTTATTTCATTTCTAATGTTGTTTCTTTATAAAAGAAACATCTTCATTTCTGAACCCTGTATTGTGTGAAGTAAGGTAGTTCTGCTCTTGGAATGAGTTGCTTTCCCACGAAGAAGGTTGAGTGTTGCAAGTTCAGATTTCCCTAGTTGTCTCATCTAACAAGATGTGCAAGTTAGTAGATTCGCTTCATTTCTAAAGTAGTTTGTTTAGAAAACAAACATGTTCATTGCCAAACACTGTACTGTGTGAAATAAGCTAGTTCTGTTCTTGGAATGAGTTGCTTTCCTACGAAGAAAGTTGAGTGCAGCAAGTTCAAACTTTCCTAGTTTGTGTCATCAAGATGTACAACTTAGTAGATTCACTTCCTTTGTAAAGTACTTTGTTAAGAAAACAAACATCTTCATTGCCAAACACTGCACTGTGTTAAATAAGCTAGTTCTGTTCTCAGAATGAGTTGCTTTCCTATGAGGTGGGTTGAGTGCACCAAGATCAAACTTTCCTTGTTTGTGTAATTTAACAAGATGTACAACTTAGTAGATTCACCTCACATTCTAACGTAGTTTGTTTAGAAAACAAAATGTTCATTGCCAAACACTGTACTGTGTGAAATAAGCTAGTTTCTGCTCTTGGAATGAGTTGCTTTCCTACAAAGAAGGTTGAGTGCAGCAAATTCAAACTTTCATAGTTGGTGTCATGTAACAAGATGTAGAACTTGGTAGTTTCGCCTCAATTCTAACTTAGTTTGTTTAGAAAACAAACATGTTCATTGCCGAACACTGTACTGTGTGAAGTAAGCTAGTTCTGCTCTTGGAATGAGTTGCTTTCCTACGAAGAAGGTTGAGTGCAGCAAGTTCAAACTTTCCTAGTTTGTGTCATCTAACAAGATGTACAACTTAGTAGATTTGCCTCATGTGTAACGTAGTTTGTTTAGAAAACAAACTTCTTCATTGCAAAACACTGTCCTGTGTGAAGTAAGCCAGTTCTGCTATTGGAAGGAGTTGCTTTCCTACGAAGAAGGTTGAGTGCAGCAAGTTCAGACTTTCCTAATTTGTGTCATCTAACAAGATGTACAACTTCATAGATTCACCTCAATTCTAAAGTAGCTTCTTTAGAAAACAAACATGTTCATTGCAAAACACTGTACTGTGTTAAATAAGCTAGTTCTGATCTTGGAATGAGTTGCTTTCCAATAAAGAAAGGGTTGAGTGCAGCAAGTTCAGACTTTCCTTGTTTGTGTAATCTAACAAGGTGTACAACTTAGTAGATTTTCACCTCAATTCTAAAGTAGTTTCTTTAGAAAACAAACATGTTCATTGCAGAACACTATACTGTGTGAAGTAAGCTAGTTCTGCTCTTGGAATGAGTTGCTTTCCTAAGAAGAAGGTTGAGTGCAGCAAGTTCAAACTTTCCTAGTTTGTGTCATCTAACAAGATGTACAACTTAGTAGATTTACCTCACTTCTAACGTAGTTTGTTTAGAAAACAAACATGTTCTTTAACGAACACTGTACTGTGTTACGTAGGCTAGTTCTGCTCTTGGAATGAGTTGCTTTCCTACAAAGAAGGTTGAGTGCAGCAAGTTCAAACTTTCCTAGTTTGTGTAATCTAACAAGATGTACAACTTAGTAGATTCGCTTCATTTCTAAAGTAGTTTGTTTAGAAAACAAACATCTTCATTGCCGAACACTGTACTGTGTTAAATAAGCTAGTTCTGCTCTTGGAATGAGTTGCTTTCCTACTAAGAGGGTTGAGTGCAGCAAGTTCAAACTTTCCTAGTTTGTGTAATCTAACAAGATGTACAACTTAGTAGATTCGCCTCATTTCTAACATAGTTTGTTTAGAAAACAAACATATTCATTGCCAAACACTGTACTGTGTGAAGTAAGCTAGTTCTGCTTCTTGGAATGAGTTGCTTTCCCACAAAGAAGGTTGAGTGCAGCAAGTTCAAACTTTCCTAGTTTGTGTAATCTAACAAGATGTATAACTTAGTAGATTTGCCTCATTTCTAACGTAGTTTGTTTAGAAAACAAACATGTTCATTAACTAACACTGTACTGTGTGAAGTAAGCTAGTTCTGTTCTTGGAATGAGTTGCTTTCCTACAAAGAAGGTTGAGTGCAGCAAGTTCAAACTTTCCTCGTTTGTGTAATCTAACAAGATGTACAACTTAGTAGATTCACCTCATTTCTAAAATAGTTTGTTTAGAAAACAAACATGTTCATTGCCAAACACTGTACTGTGTGTGTAAGTAAGCTAGTTCTGCTCTTGGAATGAGTTGCTTTCCTATTAAGAAGGTTGAGTGCAGCAAGTTCAAACTTTCCTAGTTTGTGTCATCTAACAAGATGTACAACTTAGTAGATTCACTTCATTTGTAAAGTAGTTTGTTTAGAAAACAAACATCTTCATTGTAACACTGTACTGTGTTAAATAAGCTAGTTCTGTTCTCAGAATGAGTTGCTTTCCTACAAAGTGGGTTGAGTGCAGCAAGTTCAAACTTTCCTTGTTTTGTGTAATCTAACAAGATGTACAACTTAGTAGATTCACTTCATTTCTAAAGCAGTTTGTTTAGAAAACAAACATCTTCATTGCCAAACACTGTATTGTGTAAAGTAAGCTAGTTCTGCTCTTGGAATGAGTTGCTTTCCTATGAAGAAGGTTGAGTGCAGCAAGTTCAAACTTTCCTAGTTTGTGTCATCTAACAAGATGTACAACTTAGTAGATTTGCCTCAATTCTAATGTAGTTTGTTTAGAAAACAAACATGTTCATTAACAAACACTGTACTGTGTTAAGTAAGCTAGTTCTGCTCTTGGAATGAGTTGCTTTCCTACAAAGAAGGTTGAGTGCAGGAAGTTCAAACTTTCCTAGTTAGTGTCATCTAACAGGATGTATAACTTGGCAGATTCGCTTCATTTCTAAAGTAGTTTTTTTTGAAAACAAACATCTTCATTGCCTAACACTGTACTGTGTTAAATAAGCTGGTTCTGCTCTTGGAATGAGTTGCTTCCCAACAAAGTGGGTTGAGTGCACCAAGTTCAAACTTTCCTTGTTTGTGTAATTTAACAAGATGTACAACTTAGTAGATTCACTTCATTTCTAACGTAGTTTGTTTAGAAAACAAACATCTTCATTGCAAACACTGTACTGTGTGAAATAAGCTATTTCTGTTCTCAGAATGAGTTGCTTTCGTACGAAGCAGGTTGAGTGCAGAAAGTTCAATATTTCCTTGTTTTTGTAATCTTACAAGATGTACAACTTAGTATATGTGCCTCAATTCTAACGTAGTCTGGTGAGAAACAACCATGTTCATTGCCGAACATTTTACTGTGTCAAGTAAGCTAGCTCTGCTCTTGCAATGGGTTGCTATCCTACGAAGAAGGTTGGGTACAGCAAATTCAAACTTTCCTAGTTTGTGTCATCTAACAAGTTGTACAACTTAGTAGATTAGCCTCACTTCTAAGGTAGTTTGTTTAGAAAACAAACATGTTTATTGCAAAACATGTCCTGTGTGAAGTAAGCTAGTTCTGCTCTTGGAATTAGTTGCATTCCTAACAAGATGGTTGAGTGCAGCAAGTTCAGACTTACCTAGTTTGTGTCTTCTAACAAGGTGTACAACTTGGTGGATTCACCTCAATTGTAAAGTAGTTTGTTTAGAAAAAAAAAACATGTTCAATAACGAACACTGTATTGTCTTAAATAAGTTAGTTCTGTTCTCAGAAAGAGTTGCTTTCCTATGAAGTCGGTTGAGTGCAGCAAGTTCAACCTTTCCTTGTTTGTGTAATCTAACAAGATGTACAACTTATTAGATTCTCCCCACTTCTACCGTAGTTTGTTTAGAAAACAAACATGTTCATTGCCAAACACTGTACTGTGTGAAGTAAGCTAGTTTTGCTCTTGGAATGAGTTGCTCTCCGACGAAGAAGGTTGAGTGCAGCAAGTTCAAACTTTCCTAGTTTGTGTCATCAAACAAGTGTACAACTTAGTAGTTTTGCCTCATTTCTTACATAGTTTGTTTAGAAAACAAACATCTTCATTGCCGAACACTGTATTGTGTTAAATAAGCTAGTTTTATTCTCAGAATGAGTTGCTTTCCTACGAAGTGGGTTGAGTGCATCAAGTTCAAACTTTCCTTATTTGCATAATCTAACTAGATGTACAACTTAGTAGATTCATTTCATTTCTAATGTCCTTTCTATAGAAAAGAAATATCTTCATTCCCGAACACTTTACTGTGTGAAGTAAGCTAGTTCTGCTCTTGGAATGAGTTGCTTTCATACGAAGTAGGTTAAGTGCAGCAAGTTCAGACTTTCCTAGTTTGTGTCACCGAACAAGATGTACAACTTAGCAGATTCGCCTCAATTCCAAAGTAGTTTGTTTGGAAAACAAACATGTTCATTGCCGAACACTGTACTGTGTGAAGTAAGCTAGTTCTGCTCTTGGAATGAGTTGCTTTCCTATGAAGAATGTTAGTGCAGCAAGTTCAAACTTTCGTAGTTAGTTTCATCTAACAAGATGTACAACTTGGTAGATTCGCTTCATTTCTAAAGTAGTTTGTTTATAAAACAAACATCTTCATTGCCGAACACTGTACTGTGTTAAATAAGCTAGTTCTGTTCGTGGAATGAGTTGCTTTCCTGAGAAGAGGGTTAAGTGCATCAAGTTCAAACTTTCCTTGTTTGTATAATGTATCAAGATATACAACTTAGTAGATTCATTTCATTTCTAATGTCGTTTCTACAGAAAAGAAACATCTTCATTCCCGAAGACTGTACTGTGAGAAGTAAGGTAGTTCTGCTCTTCGAATGAGTTGCTTTCTAACCAAGAAGGTTGAGTGCAGCAAGTTCAAACTTTTCCATGTTGTATAATCTAACATGATGTACAACTTAGTAGATTCGATTCACTTCTAACTTAGTTTGTTTAGAAAACAAACATGTTCATTGCCGAACACTGTACTGTGTGAAATAAGCTAGTTCTGTTCTCTGAATGAGTTGCTTTCTTATGAAGAGGGTTGAGTGCAGCCAGTACAAACTTTCCTTGTCTGTGTAATCTCACAAGATGTACAACTTAGTAGATTCGCCTCACTTCTAACATAGTTTGTTTAGAAAAGAAACATGTTCATTGCCAAACACTGTACTGGGTGAAGTACACTAGTTCTGCTCTTTGAATGAGTTGCTTTCCGACGAAGAAGGTTGAGTGCAGCAAGTTCAGAATTTCCTAGTTTGTGTCATCTAATAAGATGTATAACTTAATAGATTTGCCTCAATTCTAAAGTACTTTGTTTAGAAAACAAACATGTTCATTGCCCACCACTGTACTATTTGAAGTAAGCTAGTTCTGCTCTTGGAATGAGTTTCATTCCCACGAAGAAGGTTGAGTGCAGCAAGTTCAAACTTTCCTAGTTAGTGGCATCTAACAAGATGTACAACTTAGCAGATTCGCTTCATTTCTAAAGTAGTCTGTTTTGAAAACAAACATGTTCATTACTGAACACTGTACAGTGTAAGGTAAGCTAGTTCTGCTCTGGGAATGAGTTGCTTTCTTTCTAAGAAGGTTGAGGGCAGCAAGTTGAAACTTTCCCAGGTAGTGTCATCTAACAAGATGTACAACTTAATAGATTCGCTTCATTTCTAAAGTAGTTTGTTTAGAAAACAAACAACTTCATTTCCGAACACTGTAATGTGTTAAATAAGCTAGTTCTGTTCTCAGACTGAGTTGCTTTCCTCTGAAGTGGGTTGAGTGCAGCAACGTCAAACTTTACTTGTTTGTGTAATCTGACAATAGGTATAACATAACAGATTAACCTCACATCTAACGTAGTTTGTTTAGAAAACAAACATGTTCATTGCCAAACACTGTACTTACTCTGTGAAATAAGCTAGTTTTGCTTTTGGAATGAGTTGCTTTCCTATTAAGAAGGTTGAGTGAGGCAACTTCAAACTTTCCTAGTTTGTGTCATCTAACAATATGTACACCTTAATAGATTTGCTTCATTTTTAAGTAGTTTGTTTAGAAAAGAAACATGTTCATTGTACTGTGTGAAATAAGCTAGTTCTGCTCTCAGAATGAGTTGCTTTCCTACGAAGAGGGTTGAGTGCAGCAAGTTCAAACTTTCCTAGTTTGTGTAATCTATCAATATAAACAGCTTAGTAGTTTCGCCTCATTTATAACATAGTTTGTTTAGAAAACAAACATGTTCATTGCCGAAAACCTTACTGTGTGAAGTAATCTAGTTCTGTTCTCGGAATGAGTTGCTTTCCTACGAAGAAGGTTGAGTGCAGCAAGTTTAAACTTTCCTAGTTTGTGTCATCTAACATGTTGTACAACTTAGTAGATTCCCTTCATTTCTAAAGTAGTTTGTTTACAAAACAAACATCTTCATTGCCAACACTGTACTGTTTTAAATAAGCTAGTTCTGTTCTTGGAATGAGTTGCTTTCATACGAAGTGGGTTGAGTGCAGCAAATTCAAACTTTCCTTGTTTATGCAATCTCACAAGATGTACAACTTAGTAGATTTGGCTCACTTCTAACGTAGTTTGTTTAGAAAACAAACATGTTCATTGCCAAACACTGTACTGTGTGAAGTAAGCTAATTCTGCTTTTGGAATGAGTTGCTCTACTATCAAGAATGTTGAGTGCAGCAAGTTCAAACTTCCCTAGTTTGTGTAACCTATCTAGATGTACAACTTAGTAGTTTCACCTCATTTCTAACGTAGTTTGTTTAGAAAACAAACATGTTTATTGCCGAACACTGTACTGTGTGAAGTAAGCTAGTTCTGCTCTTGGAATGATTTGCTTTCCTACTTAGAAGGTTGTGTGCAGGAAGTTCAAACTTTCCTAGTTGCTGCCATCTAACAAGATGTACAATTTAGTAGATTTGCCTCATTTCTAACGTAGTTTGTTTAGAAAACAAACATGTTCATTTCTGAACACTGTACTTACTGTGTGAAGTAAGCTAGTTCTGCTCTTGGAATGAGTTGCTTTCCTAAGGAGTAGGTTAAGTGCAGTAAGTTCAGACTTTCCTAGTTTGTGTCACCGAACAAGATGTACAACTTAGTAGATTCGCCTCAATTCTAAAGTAGTTTGTTTGGAAAACAAACATGTTCATTGCCGAACACTGTACTGTGTGAAGTAAGCTAGTTCTGCTCTTGGAATGAGGTGCTTTCCTACGAAGAAGGTTGAGTGCAGCAAGTTCAAACGTTCGTAGTTCGTTTCATCTAACAAGATGTACAACTTAGTAGATTCGATTCATTTCTAAAGTAGTTTGTTTAGAAAACAAACATCTTCATTGCCGAACACTGTACTGTGTTAAATAAGCTAGTTCTGTTCGTGGAATGAGTTGCTTTCCTGCAAAGAGGGTTGAATGCACCACGTTCAAATTTTCCTTCTTTGTGTAATCTAACAAGAAGTACAACTTAGTTGATTCGCTTCACTTCTAACGTAGTTTGCTTAGAAAACAAACATGTTCATTGCCAAACACTGTACTGTGTGAAGTAAGCTAGTTCTGCTCTTGGAATGAATTTCGTTCCCACGAAGAAGGTTGAGTGCAGCAAGTTCAAATTTTCCTATTTTGTGTCATCTAACAAGATGTACAACTTTGTAGATTTGCCTCACTTATAACTTACTTTGTTTAGAAAACACAGATGTTCATTGCCGAACACTGTACTGTGTGAAGTAAGCTAGTTCTTCTCTTGGAATGAGTTGCTTTCCTACTAAGTGCAGCAAGTTCATATTTTCCTAGTTTGTGTCAACTAACATGATGTACAACTAAGTAGATTCGCTTCACTTCTAAAGCAGTTTGTTTGGAAAGCAAAATCTTCATAGCTGAACACTGTACTGTGTTAAATAAGCTAGTTCTATTCTCAGAAAGAGTTGCTTTCCTATAAAGTGTGTTGAGTGCAGCAAGTTCAAACTTTCCTTGTTTGTGTAATCTAACAAGGTGTGCAATTTATGAGACTCACCTCACTTCTAACTCAATTTGTTTAGAAAAAAACATGTTCATTTCTGAACACTGTACTGTGTGAAGTAAGCTTGTTCTGCTCTTGGAATGAGTTGCTCTCGAAGAAGAAGATTGAGTGCAGCAAGTTCAAACATTCGTAGTTTGTGTGATCTATCAAGATGTACTACTTAGTAGATTCACCTCACTTCTAACTTAGTTTGTTTAGAAAACAAACATGTTCATTGCCAAACACTGTACTGGGTGAAGTAAGCTAGTTCTGTTCTTGGAATGAGTTGCTTTTCTATGAGGAAGATTGAGTGCAACAATTTCAGACTTTCCTAGTTTGTGTTATATAAGAAGATGTCCAACTTAGATTCGCCTGAATTCTAAAGTAGTTTGTTTAGCACACAAACATGTTCATTGCCGAACACTGTACTGTGTGAAGTAAGCTACTTCTGCTCTTGGAATGAGTTGCTTTCCTACGAAGAAGGATGTGTGCAGCAAGTTCAAACGTTCCTAGTTTGTGTCATCTAACAAGATGTACAACTTTGTAGATTCACTTCATTTCTAAAGAAGTTTCTTTGCAAAACAAACATCTTCATTCCTGAACACTCTACTGTGTTAAATAAGCTAGTTCTGTTCTCGGAAAGAGTTGCTTTCCTACGAAGTGGGTTGAATGCAGCAAGTTCAAACTTTTCTTGTTTGTGTAATATAACAAGGTGTACAATTTAGTAGACTCACCTCACTTCTAACTTAGTTTGTTTAGAAAACAAACAAGTTCATTGCCGAACACTGTACTGTGTGAAATAAGCTTGTTCTGCTCTTGGAATGAGTTGCTTTCCCATGAAGAATGTTGAGTGCAGCAAGTTCAAACATTCCTAGTTTCTGTAATCTAACAAGATGTACAACTTAGTAGATTCACCTCACTTGTAACTTAGCTTGTTTAGAAAACAAACATGTTCATTGCCGAACACTATACTGGGTGAAGTAAGCTAGTTCTGCTCTTGGAATGAGTTACTTTCCTACGAAGAAGGTAGAGTGCAGCAATTTCAGACTTTCCTAGTTTTTGTCATCTAAGAAGATGTACAACGTAGATTAGCCTCAATTCTAAAGTAGTTTGTTTAGCAAACAAACATGTTCAATGCTGCACACTGTACTGTGTTAAGTAAGCTAGTAGTGCTATTGGTATGAGTTGCTTTCCCAAGAAGAAAAGTGAGTGCAGCAAGTTCAAAATTTCCTACTTTGTGTAATCTAACAAAGTGTACAACTTAGTATATTTGCTTCATTTCTAAAGTAGTTTGTTTAGAAAAAAACAGGTTCATTGGCGAACTATGTACTGTGTTAAATAAGCTAGTTCTGTTTTCGGAATGAGTTGCTGTCCTACGAACAGGGTAGAGTGCAGCAAGTTCAAACTTTCCTGGCTTCTGTAATCTAACAAGATATACAACTTAGTAGATTCACCTCATTTGTAATGTAGTTTGTTTAGAAAACAAACATGTTCATTTCAGAGCACTGTACTTACTGTGTGACATAAGCTAGTTCTGCTCTTGGAATGAGTTGCTTTCCAACGCAGAAGGTTGAGTGCAGCAAGTTCAAACTTACCTAGTTCGTGTCATCTAACAAGATGTACAACTTAGTAGATTCCCTTCACTTCTAAAGTAGTTTACTTAGGAAACAAACATCTTCATTGCCGAACACTGTACTGTGTTAACTAATCTAGTTCTGTTCTCGGAATGAGTTGCTTTCCTATGAAGAAGGTTGAGTGCAGTAAGTTTAAACTTTCCTAGTTTGTGTCATCTATCAAGATGTACAACATAGTAGTTTCGCCTCATTTCTAACATAGTGTGTTTAGAAAACAAACATGTTAATTTCTGAACAATGTACTGGGTGAAGTAAGCTAGTTCTTTTCTTGAAATGAGTTGCTGTCCCACGAAGAAGATTAAGTGCAGCAAGTTCAAACTTTCCTAGTTTGTGTTATCTATCAAGATGTACAACTTAGTAGTTTCACCTCAATTCCAAAGTAGTTTGTTTAGAAAACAAACATCTTCATTACCGAACTCTGTACTGTGTGAAATAAGCTAGTTCTACTTTCGGAATGAGTTGCTTTCCTAAGAAGAGGGGTAAGTGCAGCAAGTTCAAAATTTCCAAGTTTTTGGAATCTATCAAGATGTACAACTTAGCAGTTTTGCCTCATTTCTAATGTGGTTTTTTTTTTTAGAAAACAAACATGTTCATTTCCGTACACTGTACTGTGTGAAGTAAGCTAGTTCTGCTCTCTGAATGAGTTGCTTTCCTATGAAGAAGGTTGAGTGCAGCAAGTACAAGCTTTCCTAGTTTGTGTCATCTAACAAGATGTACAACTTAGTAGATTCGCTTCATTTCTAAAGTAGTTTGTTTGGAAAAGAAACATCTTCATTTCCAAACACTCTACTGTGTTAAAAAAGCTAGTTCTGTTCTCAGAGAGAGTTGCTTTCCTACAAAGTGTGTTGAGTGCAGCAAGTTCAAACTTTCCTTGTTTGTGTAATATAGCAAGGTGTACAATTTAGTAGATTCACCTCACTTCTAACTTAGTTTGTTTAGAAAACAAACATGTTCATTGCTGAACACTGTACTGTGTGAAGTAAGCTTGTTCTGCTCTTGGAATGAGTTGCTTTCCCATGAAGAAGGTTGAGTGCAGCAAGTTCAAACTTTCCTAGTTCATGTAATCTAACAAGATGTACAACTTAGTAGATTCACCTGACTTCTAACTTAGTTTGTTTACAAAACAAACATATTCATTGCCAAACACTGTACTGGGTGAAGTAAGCTAGTTCTGCTCTTGGAATGAGTTGCTTTCCTATGAGGGAAGGTTGAGTACAGCAAGTTCAGACTTTCCTAGTTTGTGTCATCTAAGAAGATGTACAACTTAGATTCACCACAATTCTAAAGTAGTTTGTTTAGCAAACCAACATGTTCATTGCAGTACACCGTACTGTGTGATAAGGATGTTCTGCTCTGGGAATGAGTTGCTTTCCCACGAAGAAGGTTGAGTGCAGCAGGTTCAAACTTTCCTAGTTTGTGTAATCTAACAAGATGTACAACTTAGTAGATTCACCTCAAGCTTAACTTAGTTTGTTTAGCAAACAAACATGTTCATTGCCTCACACTGTACTGTGTGAAGTAAGCTTGTTCTGCTCTTGGAATGAGTTGCTTTCCTACGAAGTAGGTTGAGTGTAGCAAGTTCAACCTTGCCTCCTTGGTGTAACGTAAAAAAGATGTACAACTTAGTGGATTTGCCTCACTTCTAACATAGATTTTTGAAAACAAATATGTTCATTCCCGAACACTGTACTGTGTGAAGTTAGCTAGATCTGCTATTGGAATGAGTTGCTTTCCCATGAAGAAAATTGAGTGCAGCAAGTTCAATCTTTCCTACCTTGTGGAATCTAACAAGATGTACAACTTAGTATAATCACTACATTTCTAAAGTAGTTTGTTTAGAAAACCAACAGGTTCATTGTGATTACTGTACTGTGTAATATAAACTAGTCCTGTTCTCGGAATGGGTTGCTTTCCTACGAAGAGGGTTGAGTGCAGCAAGTTCAAACTCTCCTTGCTTGTGTAATCTAACAAGATGTACAACTTAGTAGATTCGCCTCATTTCTAACATAGTTTGTTTAGAAAACAAACATGTTCATTTCCAAATACTGTACTTACTGTGTGCAGTAAGCTCGTTCTGCTCTTGGAATGAGTTGCTTTCCCACGAAGAAGGTTGAGTGCAGCAAGTTAAAACTTTCCTAATTTGTGTAATCTAACAAGATATACAACTTAGTAGATTCGCCTCACTTATAACTTAGTTTGTTTAGGAAACAAATATGTTCATTGCCGAACACTGTACTGTGTGAAGTAAGCTATTTCTGCTCTTGGAATGAGTTGCTTTCCTACGAAGAGGGTTGAGTGAAGCAAGTTCAAACATTCCTAGTTTGTGTAATCTATCAAGATGTACAACGTAGTAGTTTCACCTCATTTCTAACATAGTTTGTTTAGAAAACAAACATGTTAATTGCCTCACACTGTACTTTGTGAAGTAAGCTAGTTCTGCTCTTGGAATGAGTTGCTTTCCTAAGAAGAAGGTTGAGTTCAGCAAGGTCACACTTTCCTAGTTTGTGTCATTTTACAAGATGTACAAGTTAGTAGATTCGCTTCATTTCTAAAGTAGTTTCTTTGGAAAACAAACATCTTCATTGCTCAACACTCTACTGTGTTAAACAAGCTAGTTCTGTTCTGAGAAAGAGTTGCTTTCCTACGAAGTTTGTTGAGTGCAGCAAGTTCAAACTTTCCTTGTTTGTGTAATATAACAAGGTGTACAATTTAGTAGATTCACCTCACTTCTAACTTAGTTTGTTTAGAAAACAAACATGTTCATTGCCAAACACTGTGCTGTGTGAGGTAAACTTGTTCTGCTCTTGGAATGAGTTGCTTTCCCATGAAGAAGGTTGAGTGCAGCAAGTTCAAACTTTCCTAGTTCGTGTAATCTAAGAAGATGTACAACTTAGTAGATTCACCTCACTTCTAACTTAGTTTGTTTAGAAAACAAACATGTTCATTGCCGAAAACTGTACTGGGTGAAGTAAGCTAGTTCTGCTTTTGGAATGAGGTGCTTTCCTATGAGGAAGGTTGAGTGCTGCAAGTTCAGACTTTCCTAGTTTGTGACATCTCAAAAGATGTACAACTTATATTTGCCTCAATTTTAAAGTAGTTTGTTTAGCAAACAAACATGTTCGTTGCCGCACACTGTACTGTGTGAAGTAAGCTAGTTCTGCTCTTGGAATGAGTTGCTTTATTACTAAGAAGGTTGAATGCAGCAAGTTCAAACTTTCCTCCTTGGTGTAATCTAACAAGATGTATAACTTAGTAGATTCGCCTCACTTCTAACGTAGTTTGTTTTGCAAACAAATATGTTCATTCCCGAAAACTGTACTGAGTGAAGTAAGGTAGTTCTGCTATTTGAATGAGTTGCTATCCCACGTTGAAAATTGAGTGCAGCAAGTTAAAACTTTCCTACTTTGTGTAATCTAACAATTGTACCACTTATAATATTCGCTTCATTTCTAAAGTAGTTTGTTTAGAAAACAAAGAAGTTCATTGGCGAACACTGTACTGTGTGAAATAAGCTAGTACTATTCTCAGAATGGGTTGCTTTCCTACGAAGAGGGTTGAGTGCAGCAAGTTCAAACTTTCCTTGCTTGTGTAATCTAACAAGATGTACAACTTAGTAGATTCACCTCATTTCTAACTTAGTTGGTTTAGAAAACAAATATGTTCATTGCCGAACACTGTACTCAGTGAAGTAAGCTAGTTCTGCCCTTGTAATGAATTGCTTTCCTATGATGAAGATTGAGTGCAGCAATTTCAGAATTTCCTAGTTTGTGTCATCTCAGAAGATGTACAATTTAGATTCGCCTGAATTCTAAAGTAGTTTGTTTAGCAAACATACATGTTCATTGCCACACACTGTACTGTGTGAAGTAAGCTAGTTCTGCTCTTGGAGTGTGTTGCTTTCCTACGAAGAAGGTTGAGTGCAGCAAGTTCAAACATTCCTAGTTTATGTCATCTAACAAAATGTACAACTTAGTAGATTCGCCTCACTTCTAACGTAGTTTGTTAGAATAAAAAACCATGTTCTTTTCTGAACACTATACTTACTATGTAAAGTAAGCTAGTTCTGCTCTTGGAATGAGTTGCTTTCCCAAGAAGGTTGAGTGCAGCAAGTTCAAACTTTCCTACTTTGTGTAATCTGACACGATGTACAACTTAGCGGATTCGACTCACTTCTAACCTAGTTTTTTTAGAAAACAAACATGTTCATCACCGAACACTTTACTCTGTGAAGTAAGTTAGTTCTGCTCTTGGAATAGGTTGTTGCCGAACACTGTACTGTGTTAAATAAGGTAGTTCTTTTCTCAGAATGAGTTGCTTTCCTACAAAGTGGGTTCAGTGCAGCAAGTTCAAACTTTCCTTGTTTGTGTAATCTACCAACATGTACAACTTAGTAGATTCGCCTCACTTCTAATGTAGTTTGTTTAGAAAACAAGTATGTTCATTCCTGAACACTGTGCTGTGTGAAGTATGCTAGTTCTGCTATTGCAATGAGTTGATTTCCCATGAAGAATGTTGAGTTCATCAAGATCAAACTTTCCTACTTTGTGTAATCTAACAAGATGTACAACTTAGTATATTCACTTCATTTCTAAAGTAGTTTTTTTTAGAAAACAAACAGGTTCATTTCTGAACACTGTACTGTGTTAAGATAGTTCTTTTCTCATAATGAGTTTCTTTCTTATGAAGTGGGTTAAGTGCAGGAAGTTCAAGCTTTCCTTGTTTGTGTCATCTAACAAGGTGTACAACTTAGTAGATTGACCTCACTTCTAACATAGTTTGTTTAGAAAAAAAATATGATCATTCCCGAACACTGCACTTTGTGAAGTAAGCTAGTTCTGCTATTGGAGTGAGCTGTTATCCCAAGAAGAAGGTTGAGTGCAGCAAGTTCAAACTTTCCTAGTTTGTTTAATCTAACAACATGTATAAATTTGTCAATTCGCTTCATTTCTAAAGTATTTGTTTAGAAAACAAACAGGTTCATTGCCAAACACTGTCCTTTGTTAAATAAGCTAGTTCTGTTCTTGGAATGAGTTGCTCTCCTACTAAGATGGTTGAGTGCAGCAAGTGCAAACTTTCCTTGTTTATGTAATCTACCGAGATGTACCACTTAGTAGATTTGACTCACTTGTAACTTAGTTTGTTTAGAAAACAAACATATTCATTGCCAAACACTGTACTCTGTGAAGTAAGCTAATTTGGCTCTTGCAATGAGTTGCTTTCCTACGAAGAAGGTTGAGTGCAGCAAGTTCAGACTTTCCTAGTTTGTGTCATCTAACAAGATGTACAACTTAGTAGATTCACCTCAATTTTAAGTAGTTTTTTTTGGGAAACAAACATGTTCATTGCCAAACACTGTACTGTGTGAAATAAGCTAGTTCTGCACATGGAATGAGTTGCTTCCCTACTAAGAAGGTTGAGTGCAGCAAGTTCAAACTTTCCGAGTTTGTGTCATCTAACAAGATGTACAACTTAGTAGATTGGCCTCATTTCTGAACTTGTTTGTTTAGAAAACAAACATCTTCATTGCCGAACACTGTACTAAGTTAAATAAACTAGTTCTGTTCTCGGAATCAGTTGCTTTCCTGCGAGGAAGGTTGAATGCAGCAAGTTACTATTTTCCTTGTTTGTTTAATATAACAAGATATACAACTTAGTAGATTCACCTCATTTGTAACGCAGTTTGTTTAGAAAAGAAACATGTTCATTTCCGAACTCTGTACTTACTGTGTGAAGTAAGCTAGTTCTACCTTTGGAATGAGATGCTTTCCCACGAAGAAGGTTGAGTGCAGCAAGTTCAAACTTTCCTGGTTTGTGTAATCTAACAAGATGTACAACTTAGTAGATTCACCTCACTTCTAACACAGTTTGTTTAGAAAACAAACATCTTCATTGCTGAACACTGTACTGAATGAAGTAAGCTAGTTCTGCCCTTGCAATGAGTTGCTTTCCTACGAAGAAGGTTGAGTGCAGCAAGTTCAAACTTTCATAGTTTCTGTAATCTAACAAGATGTACAACTTAGTAGATTCTCCTCAATTCTAACGTAGTTTGTTAGAAAAAAAACCATGTTCATTTCTGAACACTGCACTTACTGTGTGAAGTAAGCTAGTTCTGCACTTGGAATGAATTGCTTTCCCACTAAGAAGGTTGAGTGCAGCAAGTTCAAACTTTCCTTGTTCGTGTCCCTAACAAGATGTACAACTTAGTAGATTCGCTTCATTTCTAAAGTAGTTTGTTTAGAAAACAAACATCATCATTGCCGAACACTCTACTGGGTTAAATAAGCTAGTTCTGTTCTCGTAATGAGTTGCTTTCCTATGAATAGTAATGAATGCAGCAAGTTCAAACTTTCCTTGTTGATGTAATCTAACAAGATATACACAATAGTAGATTCTCCTCATTTCTAATGTAGTTTGTTTAGAAAACAAAGATGTTCATTCCTGAACACAGTACTTACTGTGTGAAGTAAGCTAGTTCTGCTGTTGGTTTGAGTTGATTTCCCACGAAGAAGATTGAGTGCAGCAAGTTCAAACTTTCCTAGTTTGTGTAATTAAGAAGATGTACAACTCAACTCACTTCTAAATTAGTTTGTTTAGAAAACAAACATGTTCCTGCCGCACACTGTACTGTGTGAAGTAAGCTAGTTCTCTTGGAATGAGTTGCATTCCTACGAAGAGGGTTGAGTGCAGCAAGTTAAAGCTTTCCTAATTTGTGTAATCTATCAAGATGTACAACTTAGTAGTTTGCCTCATTTCTAAAGTAGTTTGTTTAGAAAACAAACATATTCATTGCCAAACACTGTACTGGGTGACATAAGCTAGGTCTGCTCTCAGAATGAGTTGCTTTCCTATGAAGAAGGTTGAGTGAAGCAAGATCAAACTTTCCTAGTTTGTGTCATCTAATAAGATGTACTACTTAGTAGATTCGCTTCATTTCTAATGTACTTTGTTTAGAAAACAAACATTTTCATTGCTGAACCCTGTACTGTGTTAGATAATCTAGTTCTGTTCTTGGAATGAGTTGCTTTCCTACGAAGAGGGTTGAGTGCAGCAAGTTAAAACATTCCTTGTTTGTGTAATCTCATGAGTTGTACAACTTAGTAGATTTGCCTCATTTCTAACGTAGTTTGTTTAGAAAACAAAATGTTAATTGCCGAACACTCTACTGGGTGAAGTAAGCTAGTTATGCTCTTGAAATGAGTTGCTTTCCCAAGAAGAGGTTAAGTGCAGTAAGTTCTAACTTTCCTAGTTAGTGTCATCTAACAAGATGTACAACCTAGTAGATTGCTTCGTTTCTAAAGTAGTTTGTTTAGAAAACAAACATCTTCATTGCCAAACACTGTACTATTTGAAATAAGCTACTTGTGCTATCAGAATGAGTTGCTTTCCTTGGAAGAAGGCTGAGTGCAGTAAGTTCAAACTTTCCTAGTTTGTGTCATCTATCAAGATGTACAAGATAGTAGTGTCAACTCATTTCTAAAGTAGTTTGTTTAGAAAACAAACATGTTACTTGCCGAACACTGTACTGGGTGAGGTAAGCTAGTTCTGCTCTTGTAATGAGTTGCTTTCCCACGAAGAAGGTTGAGTGCAGCAAGTTCAAACTTTCCTAGTTAGTGTCATCTAATAAGATGTACAACTTAGTATATTGGCTTCATTTCTAAAGTCGTTTCTTTGGAAAATAAACATCTTCATTGCCAAACACTGTACTTTGTTGAATAAGATAGTTCTGTTCTCAGAATGAGTTGCTTTCCTGCAAAGAGGGTTGAGTGCAGCAAAACAAATTATCCTTATTTGTGTAATCTAACAAGGTTTACAACTTAGTAGATTCACCTCATTTCTAACGTTGTTTGTTTAGAAAACAAACATGTTCATTTCAGAGCAATGTACTTACTGTGTGACGTAAGCTAGTTATGCTCTTGGAATGAGTTGCTTTCCCACGAAGACGGTTGAGTGCAGCAAGTTCAAATTTTCCTAGTTTCTGTAATCTAACAAGATGTATAATTTAGTAGATTTGACTCACTTCTAACTTAGTTTGTTTAGAAAACAAACATGTTCATTGCCGAACACTGTACTGTGTGAAGGAAGCTAGTTCTGCTCTTGGAATGAGTTGCATTCCTACGAAGAGGGTTGAGTGCAGCAAGTTCAAACTTTCCTAGTTTGTGTAATCTATCAAGATGTACAACTCAACAGTTTTGCCTCATTTCTAACGTAGTTTGTTTAGAAAACAAACATGTTCATAGCCCAACACTGCATTGTGGGAAGTAAGCTAGTTCTGCTCTTAGAATGAGTTGCTTTCTTACCATGAAGGTTGAGTGCAGCAAGTTCAAACTTTTCTAGTCTGTGTCATCTAACAAGATGTACAATTTAGTAGATTCCCTTCATTTCTAAAGTAGTTTGTTTAGGAAACAAACATCTTCATTGCTGTACACTGTACTGTGTGTAATAAGCTAGTTCTGTTCTCAGAATGAGTTGCTTTCCTACGAAGAGGGGTGAGTGCAGCAAGTTCACAGTTTCCTTGTTTGTGTAATCTAACAAGATGTACAACTTAATACATTCTCCTCATTTCTAACATAGTTTGTTTAGAAAACTAACGAGTTCATTTCCGAACACTGTACTTACCATGTGAAGTAAGCTAGTTCTGCTCTTGAAATGAGTCTGTGTCCCACGAAGAAGGTTGAGGGCAGCAAGTTCAAACTTTCCTAGTTTGTGTAATTAACAAGATGTACAACTTAGTAGATTCACTTTATTTCTATTGCACTTTGTTTAGAAAACAAACACCTTTATTGCAAGAACACTGTACTGTATGAAATAAGCTAGTTCTGTTCTCGGAATGAGTTGCTTTCCTACCAAGAGTGTTGAGTTCTGCAAGTTCAAACTTTCCAAGTTTGTGTAATCTACCAAGTTATACATCTTAGTAGATTCGCCTCATTTCTAAAGTAGTTTGTTTAGAAAAGAAACATCTGCATTGCCAAACACTGTACTGTGTGAAATAAGCTAGGTCTGTTCTCGGAATGAGTTGATTTCTTTGGAACAGTCTTCAGTGCAGCAAGATCAAACTTTCCAAGTTTGTGTAATGTAACAAGATGTACAACTTACTAGATTCTCCTGATTCCTAAAGTAGTTGGTTTAGAAAAGACACATCTGATTCACCAAACACTGTACTGTGTGAAATAAGCTAGTTCTGTTCTCGGAATGAGTTGCTTTCTTACGAACAGTCTTCAGTGCAGCAAGATCAAACTTTCCTAGGTTGTGTAATCTAAAAAGATGTACAAGTTAGTAGATTAGCTTCATTTCTAACGTAGTTTGTTTAGAAAAGAAACGTCTTCATTGCCAAACACAGTACTGTGTGAAATAATCTAGTTATGTTCTTTGAGTGAGTTGCTTTCCTACAAAGGCGGTTGAGGTTATCAAGTTCAAACTTTCCTAGTTTGTGTAATCTAACAAGATATACCACTTAGGAGATTCACTGCATTTCTAACGTGGTTTGTTTTGAAAAGAAACATCATCATTGCCAGACACTGTACTGTGTGAAATAAGCTAGTTCTGTTCTTGGAATGAGTTGCTTTCTTAAGAACAGTCTTCAGTGCAGCAAGTTCAAACTTTCCTAGCTTGTGTAATCTAACAATTTGTACAACTTAATAGATTCACTTCATTTCTAATGTAGTTTGTTTAGAAAAGAAACATCTGCATTGCTGAACACTGTATTGTGTGAAATAAGCTAGTTCTGTTCTCGGAATGAGTTGATTTCTTACGAACAGTCTTCAGTGCAGCAAGGTCAAACTTTCCTAGTTTGTGTAATCTAACAAGATATACAACTTAGTAGATTAGCTTTATTTCTAACGTAGTTTGTTTAGAACACAAACACTTTCATTGACGAACACTGTACTGTGTGAAATAAGCTAGTTCTGTTCTCTGAATGAGTTGCTTTCTTAGAAAGATGCTTGAGGGCAGCAAGTTCAAACTTTCTTAGTTTGTGTAATCTAACAAGATGTACAACTTATTAGATTCACCGCATTTCTAAAGTAGTTTGTTTAGAAAACAAACATCTTCATTTTCGAACACTGTACTCTATGAAATAAGCTAGTTCTGTCCTAGGAATCAGTTTCTTTCTTACAAAAAGGGTTGAGTGCAGCAAGTTCAAACTTTCCTTCTTTGTGTAATCTAACAAGATGTATAATTTAGTAGATTAGCCTCATTTCTAAAGTAGTTTGTTTAGAAAACAAATATCTTCTTTGGTGAACACTGTACTGTGTGAAACAAGCTAGATCATTTCTAGGAATGAGTTGCTTTCCTACGAAGAAGGTTTAGTGCAGCAAGTTCAACCATGCCTAGTTTGTGTAATGTAACATGATGTACAACTTAGTAGACTAGGCTCATTTCTAAAGATCTTTGTTTAGAAAACAAACATCTTCATGCCCGAACACCGTATTGTATAAATAAGCTAGATCTGTTCTTGGAATGAGGTGCTTTCCAACAAAGAAGGTTGAGTGCAGCAAGTTCAAACTTTCCCAGATTGTGAAATCTAACAAGATGTACAATTTAGTAGATTTGCATCATTTCTAAAGTAGTTTTTTAGAAAACAAACATCTTTGTTGTTGAACACTGTACTCTGTGAAATAAGCTAGTTCTGTTCTTGGAAGGCCTTGCTTTCTTAAGAAGAGGGTACAGTGCAACAACTTCAAACTTTCCTTGTTTGTGTAATCTAACAAGATGTACAACTTAGTAGATTCGCTACCTTATAACGCCGTTTGTTTAGAAAACAAACATGTTCATTGCCGAACACTGTACTTACTTTGTGACATAAGCTAGTTGTGCTCTTGGAATAAGTTGCTTTCCCACGAAGAAGGTTGAGTGCAGCAAGTTCAAACTTTCCGAGTTTGTATAATTTGACAAGATGTACAACTTAGTAGATTCGGCTCACTTCTAGTATAGTTTGTTTAGAAAACAAACAGGTTCATTGTCGAACACTGTACTGTGTGAAGTAAGCTAGTTCTGCTATTGGAATGAGTTGCTTTCCTATGAAGAAGGTTGAGTGCAGCAAGTTCAAACTTTCCTGGTTTGTGTCACCTAACAAGATGCACAACTTAGTAGATTCGTTTCATTTCTAAAGTAGTTTGATTAGAAAACAAACATCTTCATTGCCAAACACTGTACTGTATGAATTAAGCTAGTCCTGCTCTCAAAATGAGTTGCTTTCCTAAGAAGAGGGTTGAGTGCAGCAAGTTCAAACTTTCCTAGTTTGTGTAATGTATCAAGATGTACAATTTAGTAGTGTCTCCTCATTTCTAACCTAGTTTCTTTAGAGAACAAACATGTTCATTGCAGAAAACTGTACTGTTTGAAGTAAGCTATTTCTGTTCTTGGAATGAGTAGCTTTCCTTTGAAGAAGGTTTAGTGCAGCAAGTTCAAACTTTCCTAGTTTGTATCATCTAAGAAGTTGAACAACTTAGTAGATTCTCTTCATTTCTAAAGTAGTTTGTTTAGAAAACAAACATCTTCATTGCCGAACACTGTACTGTGTTAAATAAGCTAGTTCTGTTCTCAGCATGAGTTTCTTTCCTGCAAAGTGGGGTGAGTTAAGCAAGTTCAAACTTTCCTACTTTGTGTAATCTAACAAGATTTACAACTTAGTAGAGTCTACTCACTTCTAACATAGTTTGTTTAGAAAACAAATACGTTCATTCCTGAACACTGTACTGTGTGAAGTAAGGTAGTTCTGCTATTGGAATGAGTTGATTTCAAACGAAGAAGGTTGAGTGCAGCAAGTTCAAACTTTCCTAGTTTGTCTAAATTAACAAGATGTACAACTTAGTAGATTCACTTCTTTTCTAAAGTAGTTTGTTTAGAAAACAAACATTTTAATTGCTGAACACTGTACTTACTGTGTGAAGTAAGCTTGGTCTGCTCTTGGAATGAGTTTCTTTCCCATGAAGAAAGTTGGGTTAGGCGATTTCAAACTTTCCTAGTTTGTGCCATCTAACAAGATGTACAACTTACTAGATTCGCTCCATTTTTAAGTAGTTTGTTTTGAAAACAAACATCTTCATTGTACTGTGTTAAATAAGCTAGTTCTGCTCGTGGAATGAGTTGCTTTCCTACGAAGAGGGTTGAGTGCAGCAAGTTTAAACTTTCCTAGTTTTTGTAATCTGTCAAGATGTACAACTTAGTAGTTTCGCCTCATTTCTAACATAGTTTGTTTAGAAAACAAACATGTTCATTGCCGAAAAACTGTACTGTGTGAAGTAAGCTAGTTCTGTTCTCGGAAAGAGTTGTTTTCCTACAAAGAAGCTTGAGTGCAGCAAGTTCAAAATTTCCTAGTTTGTGTCATCTAACATGTTTTACAACTTAGTAGATTTGCTTCATTTCTAAACTAGTTTGTTTACAAAACAAACATCTTCATTGCCGAACACTGTACTGTGTTAAATAAGCTAGTTCTGTTCTCAGAATCAGTTGCTTTCCTACGAAGTGGGTTGAGTGCAGCAAATTCAAACTTTCCTTGTTCGTGTAATCTAACAAGATGTACAACTTAGTAGATTCTCTTCACATCTAACATAGTTTGCTTAGAAAACAAACATGTTCATTGCAGAACACTGTACTGTGTGAAGTAAGCTAGTTCTGCTCTTGGAATGAGTTTCTTTCCCAAGAAGAATGTTGAGGGCAGCAAGTTCAAACTTTTGTAGTTTGTGTAATCTAACAGGATGTACAACTTAGTAGCTTCGCCTCAATTCTAACGTAGTTTGTTTAGAAAACAAACATCTTCATTACCTAACACAGTAATGTGTGAAATAAGCTAGTTTTGTTCTTGGAATGAGTTGCTTTCCTTCTAAGAGAGTTGAGTAAACACCTGAGTTGCACAGATGGATCATCCATTCCATACTTACGAGGTGAACACTTGCATTGCACAGAGGGATCATCCATTCCTTACATAAGGGTCAACAACTGCATTGTACAGAGGAATCAACCATTCCTTAGTTAAAGGTAAACACCTGCATTGCACACAGGGAACATTCATTCCTTAGGTAATAGTAAACACGTGCAATGCACAGAGGGATCAACCATTCCTAAGGTAAATGTAAACACCTACAATGCACAGAGTTATCATCTATTCCTTAGGTAAGGGTCAACACCTGGTTGCACAGAGGGATCATCCATTCCTTTGATAACTGTAAACACCTGCATTTAACAGAGGGATCAACCATTCCTAAAATAATGGTAAACACCTGCATTGAACAGACGGATCATCTATTCCTTAGGTAAAGCTCAACACCTGCATTGCACAGAGGGATCATATCATTCCTTAGGTAAAGGTAAATACCTGCATTGCACAGAGGGATCATCCATTCCTTAGGTAATGGTAAACACCTGGATTGCACAGAGGGATCATCCATTCTGTAGATAAAGGTAAACACCTGCATTGAACAGAGGGATCATCCATTCCTTCGGTAATGGTCAACACCTGCATTGCACAGAGGGATCATTCATTCCTTAGGTAAACTTTAACACCTGCCTGGCCCAGAAGGATCATCCATTCCTTATGTAAAGGTAAACACCTGCATCACATACAGAGAACATCCATTCCTTTTGTAAAGGTAAACACCTGCATTGAAAGAATAATCTTTCATTCCTTAGGTAATAGTAAACACCTGCAATGCACAGAGGGATTATCCATTCATAAGACAAATATAAATGCCTGCTATGCCTGGGGGGTCATCCGTTCCTTAGGTATAACTAAAAACCTGCATTGCACAGAGGGATCATCCATTACTTGGGTAAAGATAAACACCTGCATTGCACAGATGGATCATCCATTCCTTAGGTAATGGTATACACCTGCATTGAACAGAGGGATCATCCATTCCTTAGTTAACCATAAACACCTGCGTTGAAGAGAGGGATCATCTATTCCTTAGATAAAGATCAACACCTGCATTGCACAGAGGGATCATGGATTCCGTAAGTAAAATTCAACATCTACATTACACAGAACGTCATCCATTCCTTAGGTAATGGACAACATCTCCATTGCACAGAGGAATCTTCCATTCATTCAGTAAATATAAACACCTCCATTGCACAGAGGAATCATCCTTTCCTTAGGTAAAGCTAATCACCATCATTGAACATAGGTATCTTCCATTCCTTAGGTAATAATAAACACCTGCAATGCACAGAGCTATCATCCCATTCCTTAGGTAAAGGTCAACACCTGCAATGAACAGAGGGATCATCCATTCCTTATGAAAAGGTAATCACCTGAGTTGCACAGATGGATCATCCATTCCATAGGTATCAGGTGAACACGTGCATTGCACAGAGGGATCATCCACTCCTTATGTAAAGGTCAACACCTGCATTTTACAGAGGGATCAACCATTCCTTAGGTAAAGACAAACACCTGCATTGCACAGAGAGTTCATCCATTCCTTAGGTGAAGGTCAACACCTGCCCGGCCAAGAAGGATCATCCATTCCTTATGCGAAGGTAACACCTGCATTGCACACAGGGAAGATCCATTCCTTTGGTAAAGGTAAACACCTGCATTGAACAGAGGGATCTTCAATTCCTTAGGTAATAGTAAACACCTGCAATGCACAGAGTGATCATCCATTCCTTAGGTAACTGTAAACATGTGCAATGCACAGAAGGATCATCCATTCCTAAGGTAAATGTCAACACCTGCATTGTACAGAAGGATCATCCATTCCTTTGGTAAAGGTCAAACCCTGACTGGCCCAGAGGGATCTTCCATACCTTATGTAATGGTAAACACCTACATTGCACACAGGGAACATCCATTCCTTAGGTAATAGTAAACACCTGCAATGCACAGAGGGATCATCCATTCCTAAGGTAAATGTAAACACCTACAATGCACAGAGGGATCGTCTATTCCTTAGGTAAGGGTATAGACCTGCAATGCACAGGGGGATCATCCATTCCGTAAGTGAAGGTAGAAACCTACATTGAACAGAGGGATCATCCTTTTTAAGGTAAAGGTAGACACCTGCGTGGAACAGAGGGATCATCCATTCCTTAGGGAACAGTTAACACCTGCATTGCACAGAGGGATCATCCATTTCTTAGGTAATGGTCAACACCTGCATTGCACAGAGGGATCATACATTCCTTAGATAAAGGTCAACACCTGCCTGGCCCAGTGGGATCATCCATTCCTTATATAAAGGTAAACACCTGCATTGCATGCAGAGAACATCCATTCTTTTTTTTCTTGTTTAGTTTTTTTTTAAATTGACTTTTATACTTACATGCAAAGAAAAAAACCCACGTGATATTTCCCTTCCCTCCCCCATTCCACTTTAGAACTGAAGTCTCCATCATATCCCCTCCCTCTCTCCATTAGTCTCTCTTTTAATTTGATGTCATCATCTTTTTCTTCTATTTTGAGGGTTTTGAGAAGGTACTGCTAGGCACTGCAAGGTCATGGATATCGAGGCCAGTTTCTGTCTGGACAGTTGCATTGTCAGAGGTCATACCCTTCCTTTGGCTCTTCCATTCTATCTGCCCCCTGTTCCGCAATGGTTCCTAAGCCTTGTAGGGTGTAACAGAGGTTTTTCAGTGCTGGGCACTCCTCCATCCCTTCCTCTCAGCACTATGTTGCCTTTTGGGTCATCCCAGTGGTCATCACCATCTGAAAAGAGAAGCTTCTCTAACCAGAAGTGAGAGTAGCGTTAGTATGTGAATATGAACATTAAGTGTAGTGCTTTCAGGGCAGTTTGGTGGGAATAATATATACATTTAGTCAGATGACTTTTACTTAGGTTTTTCAGTACGACGTATGTATTCCCTCCCGTAGAGAGGGCCTTCAGTCCAATTATGGAGCAGTTGGTTACCCCAAGAGTAGACATGCCACTATTGCACCCGTTCAGTCATTAGGCCTCTCTGGCCAAGCTTGAATATTCAGTGTCCACTGTTTTCACTGTTGATGGCTTCTGTCTTCCATACACTGTGTGCAATGCAGCTTTTTCCAGCTTTCAGTTTGCTGGTCTAGAGGGAGAAGATTTTCTGCTCCACACCAGCTTGATTTCTCAGTGATCATGCTTCTCAGGCATGAGATGTCTTCAGCAATAGGGTCTTACTACCTGTATCTGTAGGGAAACCAAGGGCTTTGGCAAAAGACTTTAATGTTTTGGAGGCTACCGGGACCTCCTTGGCCAACAACTCACTGGAAGGTATTCCATCACAGGTACTGAAAATTTTCTAGTAACAGTCTACACCTTCTAGACGTGCCCTTATTCAAAAAAGTAATTTTACATATGTCTTATTCATAATATCTTGAGTTCAGATTGATCCTCCCCCTGCCCTTCTTGTATGCATTCTCTTCCCATGGCCTCACTTAGGACATTCCCCTCCCTGAGATCAGTTCTTCTACTTACATATGTGCATTACCATGCACTTAAGTCCTTCCATTTCCTTCCTCCCTTATAGCCTTTTACCAGCTTACTGGTTTCTGGTACCTATTTTTGGTTCCAGTTCACACACAAGTCTATACATTGGTAGCTAGGATCCACATATGAGAGAGAACATGTGACATTTGAATTTCTGAGCCTGGGTTACCTCACTTAATATAATCCTTTCCAGATCCATCCATTTCCCTGCAAATTTCATAATTTCGTTTTTCGTTTACCGCTGAATAGAACTCCATTGTGTAAATGTACCACATCTTTATTATCCACTCATCTGTGGAGGGACATCTAGGCTGCTTCCATTTCCTAGCTATTGTGAATAGAGCAGCAATAAACATGGTTTTGCAAGTATCTCTAAGGTAGTGAGAAGAGACCTCTGGATATATGCCTAGAAGTGCTACAGCTGGATCATATGGTAAATCTATTTCTAGCTGTCTCAAGAAACCTCCACACTGATTTCACAATGGCTGGATCAGCTTACATTCCCACCAACAGTGTAGAAAGTGTTCCTGTTATTCCGCATCCATGCCAACACTTATTGTCATTTGTTTTCTTGATGGTAGCCATTCTGACAGGAGTGAAATGGAATCTCAAAATGGTTTTAATTTGCATTTCCCTGATGGCTAAGGATGTGGAACATTTTTTAGATGTTTATATGCCATCTGTATTTCATCTTCTGTGAATTCTCTATTTAGTTCCATAGCCCATTTTTTAACTAGGTTGTTTGAATTCATATTATCCTGTTTTTAAGTTCTTTGTATATTCTGGATATTAATCCTCTGTCAGATGTATAGCTGGCAAAGATTTTCTCCCATTCTGTAGGTTGTCTTTTTGCTCTATTCACAGTATCCTTTGCTGTACAAAAGCTTTGTAATTTCATAAGGTCCCAGTTGTTGGTTAGTGGTTTTATTCCCTGAGCAATTGGAGTTATATTCAGAAAGTCCTTGCCTATTCCAATATGTTGAAGAGTTTCACCTACTTTTTCCTCTAGCAGTTTCAGAGTTTCAGGTCTGATATTAAGGTCTCTGATCCATTTGGACTTGACTCTTGTGCATGGAGAGAGACAAGGATCTATGTTTATCCTTTTACATACAGATGTCCAGTTTTCCCAGCACCACTTGTTAAAGAGGCTATCTTTTCTCCAATGAATATTTTTGGCATTTTTGTCAAAGATCAGGTATCTGTAGCTGCTTGGATTAATATTTGGGTCTTCTATTCTGTTCTATTGATCTACCTGTCTGTCCTTTTGTCAGTACCATGCTGTTTTTGTTACTATGGCTTTGTAGTATAACTTAAAATCGGGTATGTTTATACCCCCTGCCTGATTTTTGTTTCACAAAATTGTTTTGGCTATTCAAGGTTTTTTGTGTTTCCAGATGAATTTTAGTATTGTTTTTTTCTATTTCTGTGAAGAATGCTATTGGAATTTTAATGGGGATCTCATTAAATGTGTAGATTGCTTTTGGTAAGATTGACATTTTCACAATATTGATTCTTCCAATCCAGTAGCATGGAATATCTTTCCATTTCCATGTGTCTTCTGTAATTTGTCGCTTGAGTTTTTTAAAGTTCTCATTGTAGAGATCCTTCACTTCCTTGGTTAAGTTTATTCCAAGGTATTTTAATTTTTTGAGGCAATTGTTAATGGGAGAGATTTCCTGATTTCATCCTCTGCATGATTGTTGTTAGTGTATAGAAAAGCTACTGATTTGTGTGTGTTTATTTTGTATCCTGCTACATTGCTAAAAGTGTTTGTCAGTTCTAACAGTTTGCTGGTAGAGTCTTTAGGGTCTGCAATGTATAGAATCATATCGTCTGCAAATAATGATAATTTGATTCTTCCCTTCCAATTTGCATCCCCTTTATGAGTGTCTCTTGCCTTATTGCTATGGCTAAGACTTCCAGTACTATATTAAATAGTAGTGGGGAAAGTGGACACCCTTGTCTTGTTCCTGAATTTAGAGGAAAAGCTTCAAGTTTTTCCCCATTTAGTATTATGTTGGCTGTAGGTTTGTCATAAATAGCTTTTATTATGTTGAGATATGTTTCTTCTATTCCCAGTTTCTGTAATACTTTCACCATGAAGGGGTGTTGGATTTTGTCAAATGTCTTTTCTGCATCTATTGAGATGACCATGTGATTTTTATCCTTCAGACCATTAATATGGTGTATTACATTTATGGATTTGCATATGTTGAACCATCCCTGCATCTCTGGGATAAAGCCTATTTGGTCAGGGTGAATAATCTGTCTGATATATTCTTGTATTCTGTTTGCCAGTATTTTGTTGAGAATTTTTGCATCTATGTTCATGAGGGAGATTGGTCTATAATTTTCTTTTTTTGATCCGTCTTTGTCCGGTTTTGGTATCAGGGTGATGCTGGCTTCATAGAAGGATTTCGGTAGAATTCCTTCCTTTTCTATTTTATGGGAAAATTTGAGAAGCGTTGGTGTTAGATCTTCCAGGAATGTCTGGTAAAATTCAGCAGTGAATCCATCTGGGCCTGGGCTTTGTTTAGTTGGCAGACTTTTTATGACTGCCTGAATCTCTGTGTTTGTTATAGGTCTATTTAAATGGTTTATCTCATCTTGATTTAATTTTGGTAGGTTATATTAATCAAGGAAATCATCCATTTCTTTTAGGTTTTCAAACTTAGAGGCATATATATCCTTAAAGTATGTCCGTATGATTTTCTGAATTTCTTTGGTATCTGTTTTGATGTTGCCTTTTTCATCTCTAATCTTATCAATTTTTGTCTTTTCTCTCTTTCTTTTGGTCAGATTTGCTAAGGGTTTGTCAATCTTGTTTATCCTTTCAAAGAACCAACTTTTGGTTTCATTGATTTTTTTCCTTGTTTTTTTTTTTTTTTTGGTTTCCATTTCATTAATTTCTGCCCTAACCTTTATTATTTCTTCCCGTCTACTGATTTTTGGTTTGCCTTGTTCCTCTCTTTCGAAGGCCTTAAGGAAGAGCATTAAAGTGTTTAGTTGTGAACTCTCTGATTTCTTAATATAGGCACTTAGAGCTATGAATTTCCCTCGTAGGACGACCTTCATTGTGTCCCATAGGTTTTGGTATGTTTATTCTCATCATCATTTGATTCAATGAATTTCTTGATTTCCTTTTTAATTTCTTCAATGACCCATACATCTTTCAATAATGTACTGTTTAGTCACCATGAATTTCTGTATGCTCTGTACTTTTTCTTGTTGTTGATTTGCAGTTTAATCCCGTTGTGGTCGGATAGCATACAAGGGATTGTTTCAGTTTTCCTGTATTTGTTAAGATTTGATTTGTGCCCTATCATATGGTCTATTTTAGAGAATGTCCCATGTGCTGCTGAGAAGAATCTATATTCTGCAGCATTTGGATGGAATGTCCTGTATATATCTGTTAGGTCCATTTGTTCCATGACGTCATTTAATGCAGATATCTCTCTGTTTATTTTTTGTTGGGTAGACCTGTCAAGTGGTGAGAGCGGGATATTGAAGTCACCCACTACTATTGTGTTAGGAGTTATCTCTGACCTTAAGTCAGATAGTGTTTGTTTGATGAAATTAGGGGCCCTTGCGTTGGGAGCATATATGTTTATGATTGTGATGTCCTCCTGTTGGAGTATTCCTTTAATCAGTATAAAGTGACCTGCTTTATCTTTCCTCACTAATGTTGGTTTGAAGTCTATTCTGTCAGAAATTAGGATGGCAACCCCTGCTTGTTTTCTAGGTCCATTTGCTTGATATGTCTTTTTCCAACCTTTCACCCTAAGAATATGTCTATCTTTTAATGAGAGGTGAGTTTCCTGGAGACAACAAATGGTAGGATCCTGCTTTTTAATCCAGTCTGCCAGTCTATGTCATTTGGTTGGGGCATTGAGGCCATTGGTAATGAGAGTTATTATTGAAAGATATGTATTTGATCTCTCCATTTTTCTTGTTTTGTAGTTCTTCTGGTTTTTGTTTTACTCACTTGTTCTAACTGTTGAGTATGATTTCTTTTTTCCTATTTCCTGCTGTGTGTGTTTTGCTTTTTCTTCAGCATGAATGATTCCTGCAAGTATTTTCTGTAGAGCTGGTTTTGTTGTCATAAATTCCTTTACCCTGCCTTTGTTGTGGAATGACCTTGTTTCTCCATCAATTTGGATAGAAAGCTTTGAAGGATAAAGTAATCTTGGTTGGCAGTTTTTATCTTTCAGAACTTGGAATACATCACTCCAGGCCCTTCTGGCTTTTAAAGTTTGTGTTGAGTAATCTGCTGTGACCTTGATGGATTTCCCCTTGTATGTCATTTGCTTTTTCTCTCTAACTGCTTTCAATATATTTTCTTTGGTTTGTGTATTTAGTAGTTTATTTATAACATGGTGAGAAGAGGATATTTCTAGGTATTGTCTGTTTGGTGAGAACATCCATTCTTTTTGTAAATGTAAACACCTGCATTGAACAGAGGTATCTTTCATTCCTTAAGTAATAGAAAACACCTGCAATGCACAGAGGGATTATCCATTCCTAAGACAAATATAAACACCTGCAATGCACAGAGGGATCACCCATTTCTTATTTAAGGATGAGCACCTGCATTTAACAGAGGGATCATCCATTCCTTAGGTAAATGTAAACAGCTGCCTTGCACAGAGGGATCATCCATTCCTTAGGTATCTGTCAACACCTGCTAGCCCAGAGGAATCATCCATTCCCTATGTAAAGGTAAACACGTGTTTTGCACACAGGGAACAACCATTCCTTTGGTAAAGTAAACACATGACTGAACAGAGGGATCATCCATTCCTTACGTAAAGGTAAACACTTCCATTTAAGAGAGGGATCTTCCATTACTTAGGTAATAGTAAACACCTGCAATGCACAGAATGGTCATCCATTCCTTAGGTAATGGTAGAAACCTGCGTTGAACAGAGGGATCATCCTTCTTTGACAAAGGTAAACAAATGTGTTGAACAGAGATATCATCCACTCCTTAGATAACGGTAAACACCTGCATTGCACATAGGGATGATTTATTCCTTAGCTAAAGTTTAACACCTGCATTGCACAGAGGGATCATCCCATTCCTTAGGTAAAAGTAAACACCTGCATTGCACAGAGGGATCATCCATTCTTTTTTTTCTCTTTTTTAATTTTTTATTTTTTTCCTTTTTTATTTATATTATTCTGATTTTACATTCATAGTATTGGTTCCATTGTCCTCCTCCCTGTCCTGCCACTAACAAAGGGACCCTCATCAATGGGGAATGTGGGTCGTGAATTGTGAGGTTAGTCAAGAGTTCTGGGGTGTAGGCTCCAGTCTCTGTGCATAATGCCCCAACTTGTGACTCTAACAATCTTTCTGCCCCTCTCTTCCATGAGTTTCCCTGACACCTGCTTTGAACAGGGGAATCATCTATTTCTTAGGTAAAATTCAAAACCTGCATTGCACAGAGAGTTCATCCATTCCATAGGTAAAGTTCAACACCTGCCTGGCCAAGAAGGATCATCCATTCCTTATGTGAAGGTAACACCTGCATTGCACACAGGGAAGATCCATTCCTTTAGTAAAGGTAAACACCTGCATTGAAAAGAGCGATCTTATGTTCCTTAGGTAATAGTAAACACCTGCATTGCACAGAGGGATCATCTATTCCTTAGGTAAAGGTCAACACCTGCATGGCCCAGAGGGATCATCCAGACCTTAAGTAAAGATAAACACCTGCATTGCACAGAGGGATCATCCATGCCTAAGGTAAATGTAAACACCTACAATGCACAGAGGGATCATCTATTCTTTAGGTAAGGGTGTACACCTGCATTGCACAGAGGGATCATCCATTCCTTAAGTAAAGGAAGAAAGCTGCATTGAACAGAGGGATCATCCTTTTTAAGGTAAAGGTAGACACCTGCATTGAACAGAGGGATCATCCATACTTAGGGACACTAAACACCTGCATTGCACTGAGGGATCATCCATTCCTTACGTAATGGTAAGCACGTGCAGTGATCAGAGGGATCATCCATTCCTTAGATAACGGTAAACACCTGCCTTGAATAGAGGGATCATCCATTCCTAAGATAATGGTAAACACCAGCATTGAAAAGAGGGATCATCTATTCCTCAGGTAACTCGAAACATCTACATTTAACAGAGGGATCATCCATTCCTAAGATAACAGTAAACACCAGCATTGAACAGAGGGATCATCTGTTCCTTAGATAAAGATCTACACCTGCATTGCAGAGAGGGATCATCCATTACTTAGGGAAAAGGTAAACCCCTGCATTGCACAGAGGGATCATCCATTCCTTAGGTAATGGTAAACACTTGGTTGCACAGAGGGATCATCCATTCCTTAGGTCAAGCTCAACACCTGCCTGGACCAGAGGGATCATCCATCGGTTATGTAAAGGTAAACAATAGAATTGCACACAGAGTACATCCATTCCTTTTGTAAAGGTAAACACCTGCATTGAACATAGGGAACTTTCATTCCTTAGGTAATATTAACCACCGTCAATGCACAGAGAGATCATCCTTTCCTAAGACAAATATAAACACCTGCAATGCAGAGAGGGATCATCCATTCCTTAGGTAAAGCTAAAAACCTGCATTGCACAGAGGGATCATCCATTCCTTAGGTAACTGTAAACACCTGCATTGAACAGAGGGATCATCCAATCCTTAGGTAAATGTAAACACCTACCTTGCACAAAGGGTTCATCTATTCCTTAGGCAAAGGTGAACACCTGCATTGCACAGAGGGATCATCCAATGCTTAGGTAAGTTCAACACCTGCTTTGAACAGATGTGTCATTCGTTCCTTAGGTAAAGGTAAATGCCTGCCTGTTCAAGAGGGATCATCCCTTCCTTATGGAAAGGTAAACACCTGTATTGCACACAGTAAAAACCATTTCCTTTGGTAAAGGTAAACACCAGCATTGAACAGAGGGATCTTCCATTCCTTAGGTAATAGTAAACACCTGCAACGCACAGAGGGATCATCCATTCCTAAAGTAAATGTAAACACCTGCAATGCACAGAGCGATAATCCATTCCTTAGGTAAAGGTCAATACCTGCCTGGCCCAGAGGGATCATCCATTCCTTATAAGAAGTTAAACACCTGCATTGAACAAAGGGAATGTCCATTACTTTGGTAACGGTAAACACCTGCATTGTACAGATGGATCATCCGTACCTTAGATAAAGGTAAACACCTGCATAGAAAAGAGGGGATCTACCATTCAACAGGTAATAGTAAATATCTGCAATGCACAGAGGGATCACCCCTTCCTTAGGTAAGTGTAAACACCTGCATTGCACAGAGGGATCATGCATTCCTTAGGTAACTGTAAACACCATCAATAAATAGAGGGATCATACATTCCTTATATAACAGTAAACACCGTCATTGAACAGAGGGATCATTCATTCCTTAGTGAAAGGTAAACACCAGCATGGAACACAGGGATCTTTCATTCCTTAGGTAATAGTAAACACCTGCAATGCACAGAGGGAACATCCATTCCTAAGACAAATATAAATACCTGCAATGCACAGAGGGATCATCATCCTTTAGGTCAAGCTAAAATCCTGCATTGCACAGAGGGATCATCCATTCCTTAGGTAACTGTAAGCAGCTGCATTGAACAGAGGGATCATTAATGCCTTAGATAAGGGTAAACACCTGCATTGAAAAGAGGGATCATCTATTCCTTAGGTAAAGTTCAACACCTGCATTGCACAGAGGTATATAATTCCTTAGGTAAAGGTAAACACCTGCATTGCACAGAGGGATCATGCATTCCTTAGGTAATGGTAAACACCTGGATTGCACAGAGGGATCATCCATTCCATAGATATTGTTAAACACCTGCACTGAACAGAGGGATCATCCATTCCTTAGGTAAATCGTCAACACCTGCATTGCACAGAGGGATCATCCATTCGTTAGGTAAAGGTCAACACCTGCCTGGCCAAGAGGGATCATCCATTCCTTATCAAAAGGTAAACACCTGCATTGCACACAGAGAACATCCATTCCTTTTGTAAAGGTAAACACCTACATTTAACAGAGGGATCATCCATTCCTTAGGTAAAGGTAAAAACCTGCATTGTACAGAAGGATCATTCATCCTTAGGTATAGGGACAACACCTGCATCGCACACAGGGATCACCCATTCCTTAAGTATTGATCAACACCTGCATTAAACAGAGGGATCAATCATTCCTTAGGTTAAGGTCAACACCTGACTGGCCCAGAGGGATCAACCATACCTTATGTAAAGGTAAACACCTGCATTGCACACAGGGAACATCCATTCCTTAGGTAATAGTAAACCCCTGCAATGCACAGAGGGATCATCAATTCCGAAGGTAAATATAAACACCTACAATGAACAGAGGGATCTTCTGTTCCTTAGGTAAGGGTATACACCTGCATTGCACAGGGGGATCATCCATTCCTTAAGTAAAGGTAGAAACCTGGTTTGAAGAGAGGGATCATCCTTCTTTAGGTAAAGGTAGACACCTGCGTTGAACAGAGGGATCATCCATTCTTAGGTAATGGTAAACACCTGCAGTGATCAGAGTCATCATCCATTCATTAGATAACTGTAAGCACCTGAATTAAACAGAGGGATCATCCATTCCTTAGGTAATGGTCAACACCTGCATTGCACAGAGGGATCATCCATTCCTTAGGTAATGGTCAACACCTGCATTGCACAGAGGGATCATCCATTCCTTATGTAAAGGTAAACACCTACATTGAACATAGGGATCTTTCATTCCTTAGGTAATAGTAAACACCTGCAATGCACAGAGGGATCATGCATTCCTTAGGTAAAGCTAAAAACCTACATTGCCAGAGGGATCATCCATTCCTTAGGTATCTGTAAACACCTGCATTGAACCGAGGGATCATCCAATCATTAGGTAAATGTAAACAGCTGCATTGCACACAGGGATCATCCAATCCTTAGGTAAGTTCAACACCTGCATTGAACAGATGCATCATTCACTCCTTAGGTAAAGGTCAATGCCTGCCTTTCCAAGAGGGATCATCCCTTCCTTATGGGAAGCCAAACACCCGTATTGCACACAGTAAACACCATTTCCTTTGGTAAATGTAAACACCTGCATTGAACAGAGGGATTTTCCATTCCTTAGGTAATAGTAAACACCTGCAACGTACAGAGGGATCATCCATTCCTAAAGTAAATGTAAACACCTGCAATGCACAGAGCGATCATCCATTCCTTAGGTAAAGGTCAACACCTGCCTGGCCCAGAGGGATCATACATTCCTTATAAGAAGTTAAACACCTACATTGAACACAGGGAATGTCCTTTACTTTGGTAAAGGTAAACACCTGCATTGTACAGACGGATCATCCATTCCTTAGGTAAAGGTAAACACCTGCATTGAACAGAGGTGTCATGGATTCCTTAGTAAAGGTCAACATATTCATTGCACAGAGGGATCAACCTTTCCTTAGGAAAATGTCAACACCTGCATTGTACAGAGGGATCATTCATTCCTTAGGTATACGACAACACCTGCATTGCATAGCGGTATCATCCATTCCTTAAGTAATGATCAACACCTGCACTGAACAGAGGGATCATCCATTCCTTAGATAAAGGTCAACACCTGCATTGCACAGAGGGATCATCCATTCCTTAGGTATAGGACAACACCTACATCATACAGAGGGATCATCCATTCCTTAAGTAAAGATCAACACCTGCAATGCACAGAGGGATCATCAATTCCGAAGGTAAATGTAAACACCTACAATGCAAAGAGGGATCAACTATTTCTTAGGTAAGGGTATACACCTGCATTGCACTGGGGTTCATTCATTCCTTAAATAAAGGTAGAAACGGGGTTTGAAGAGAGGGATCATCCTTCTTTAGGTAAAGGTAGACACCTGCGTTGAACAGAGGAATCATCCATTCCTTAGGTAACATTGAACATCTGCATTGCACAGAGGGATCATCAATTCCTTAGGTAATGGTAAACACCTGCAGTGCTCAGAGGGATCATCCATTCCTTAGATAATGGTGAACACATGCATTGAACAGAGGGCTCATTTATTCCTTCGATAACGGTAAACACCTGCACAGAACAGAGGGATCATCCATTCCTTCGAAAACGGTAAACACCTGCATTGAAGCGAGGGCTCATTTATTCCTTAGATAATGGTAAACACCTGCATTGAACAGAGGGATCATCTATTCCTTAGGTAAAGATCAACACGTGCATTGCACAGAGAGATCGTACCATTCCTTAGGTAAAGGTAAACACCTGCATTGCACAGAGGGATCATCCCCTTCCTTAGGAAAAGGACAACACCTGCATTGCACATAGTGATCATCCATTCCTTAGGGAAAGCTAAACACCTGCATTGCACAGAGGGATCATCCAATCTTTAGATAACGGTCAACACCTGCATTGAACAGAGGCATCATCTATTCCTTAGGTAAACATCAACATGTGCAATGCACAGGGGCATCATAACATTCCTTAGGTTAAAGTAAACACCTGCATTGAACAGAGACATCATCTATTCCTTAGGTAAAGATTAACACCTACATTGCACAGAGAGATCATCCCATTCATTAGGTAAAGGTAAACACCTGCATGGCACAGAGGGATCATCAGTTCCTTAGGTAAAGATAAACACTTGCATTGCACAGAGGGATCATCCATTCCTTAGGTAACTGTAAACACCTGCATAGAACAGATGGATCATCCATTCCTTAGATAAGAGTAAACACCTGCATTGAAGAGAGGGCTCATTTATTCCTTAGATAACGGTAAACACCTGCATTGATCAGAGGGTTAATCTATTCCTTAGTTAAAGTTCAACACCTGCATTGCCCAGAGGTATCATCCCATTCCTTAGGTGCAGTTAAACACCTGCATTGCACAGAGGGATCATCCATTCCTTAGGTAAAGATAAACACCTTACTTACACAGAGGTGTCACCCATTCCTTAGATAACGGTAAACACCTGCATTGAAGAGAGGGCTCATTTATTCCTTAGATGACAGTAAACACCTGCATTGATCAGAGGGATCATCTATTCCTTAGTTAAAGTTCAACACCTGCATTGCACAGAGGTATCATCCCATTTCTTAGGTAATTGTAAACACCTGCATTGAACAGAGGGATCATCCATTCCTTAGATAATGGTAAACACCTGCTTTGAACAGAGGGATCATCTATTTCTTAGTTAAAGATCAACACCTGCATTGCACACAGGGATCATACATTCCTTAGGTAATGGTAAACATCTGCAATGCACTGAGGGATAATCCATTCCTTAGGTAAGGGTAAACACCTGCATTGCACAGAGGGATCATCCATTCCTTAAGTAAAGGTAGAAACTTTCCTTGAACAGTGGGATCATCCTTCTTTAGGTATACGTCAACAGCTGCATTGAACAGAGAGATCATGCATTCTGTAGATAACGGTGAACACATGCATTGAACATAGGGCTCATTTATCCCTTAGGTAAAGATCAACACCGGCATTGCACAGAGTGTTCATACATTCCTTGGATAAAGGTCAACACCCGCATTGCACAGAAGGATCATCCATCCCTTAGGTAAAGGACAACAACTGCATTGCACATAGGAATCATCCTTTCCTTAGGTAAAGGTAAACACCAGCATTGAACATAGGTTTCTTCCATTCCTTACGTGATACTAAACACCTGCAGTGCACAGAGTGATCACCCCATTTCTTACATAAACGTAAACACCTGCATGGAACAGAGGGATCATCCATTACTTCGGTAAAGGCAAACACCTGCCTTGAAGAGAGGGACATTCCATTCCTTAGGTAAGAGGTGAACACCTGCATTGCCCATAGGGATCATCCATTCCTTAGGTAAATGTCACTGCCTGCATTGCTCACAGGGAACATCCATTCCTTTGTTAAAGGTAAACACCTGTATTGAACAGAGGGATCTTCCATTTCTTATGTAATAGTAAACATGTGCAATTCAAAGAGGAATCATCTATTCCTGAGGTAAAGTTAAACACCTGCCTTGAATAGAGGGCCATCCATTTCATAGGTAAGGGTAAACACCTTCATTGCACAGAGGGATCATCCATTCCTTAGATAACGGTAAACACCCGCATTGAAAAGAGGGCTCATCTATTCCTTAGGTAAAGATCAACACCTCCATTTCACAGAGGGATAATCCATTCCTTTGGGAACTGTAAACAGCTGCATTGATCAGAGGGATCATCCATTCCTAAGATTACAGTAAACATCTGCATTGAACAGAGGGATCATCCATTACTTAGATAACGGTAAAGACCTGCATTGCACAGAGGAATCGTCCCATTCCTCATGTATAGTTATACACCTGAAATGCACACAGGGAACATCCATTCCTTAGGTAAAGGTAAACACCTGCATTGAACAGAGTGATCTTCCATTCACTATGTGATAGTAAACACCATCAATGCTTAGAAGGATCATCTATTGGTAAGGTAAAAGTACACAGCTGCAATTCACATAGGGATCATCCATTCCTTAGGTAAGGTAAAAACCTGCAATGCTCAGAGGGATCATCCATTCCTTAAGTAAAGGTGGAAACCTGGGTTGAAAAGAGGGATCATCCTTCTTTAGGTAAAGGTAAACACCTGCGTTGAACAGAAGTATCATCCATTCCTTAGGTAAAGGTAAACACCTGCATTGAACAGAGGGATAATCCATTCCTTAAATACAGTAAACACCTGCTTTGAACAGACAGATCATCTACTCCTTAGTTAAATATCAACACCTGCATTGAACAGAGGGATCATCCATTCCTTAGATAATGGTAAACACCTGCATTGCACATAGTGATCATCCATTCCTGAGGTAAAGATAAACACGTGCATTGCACAGACCGATCATCCATTCATTAGGTAACTGTAAACACCTGCATTGAACAGAGGGGTCATCCATTCCTTAGATATCAGTAAACACCTGCATTGAAAAGAGGGCTCATCTATTCCTTAGGTAAAGATCAACACCTGCATTGCACAGAGGGAACATCCATTTCTTAGATAATGGGAAACACCTGCATTGATCAGAGGGATCATCCATTCCTTTGGGATTTGTAAACAGCTGCATTGAAGAGAGGGATCATCCATTCCTAAGATAACGGTGAACACCTGCATTGAACAGAGAGATCATATATTCCTTAGGTAAAGATCAACACCTGCATTGCACAGAGGGAACATCCATTACTTAGGTAAAGGTAAACACCTGCATTGCACAGAGGTATCGTCCAATCCTTAGGTAATGGTAAACACCTGCATTGCACACAGGGATCAGCCATTCCTTATGTAAACGTCAACACCTGCATTGCAGAGAAGGATCATCCATTCCTTAGTTAAAGGTAAACACCAGCATTGAACATAGGTATCTTCCATTCCATAGACAATAGAAAATACTTGCAATGCACAGAGGGATCATCCATTCTTAGGTAAAGGTCAACCACCTGCCTGGTCAAGAGGGATCATCCATTCTTATGTAAAGGTAAACACTTACATTGCACACAGAAAACATCCATTCCTTTTGCAACCGGAAACACCTGCATTGAACAGAGGGATCTTTCATTCCTTAGGTAATAGTAAACACCTGCATTGCACAGAGGGATCATCCATTCCTTTGGTAACTGTAAACACATGCATTTAACAGAAGTATCATTCATTCCTTAGATAACAGTAAACACCTGCATTGAACAGAGGGATCATATATTCCTTAGTTAAAGATGAACACCTGCATTTGCACAGAGCGATCATCCCAATCCTTAGGTAAAGCTAAACACGTGAATTTCACAGAGGGATCATCCATTCCTTAGGTAATGGTAAACACCTGCAGTGCACAGATGGAACATCCATTACTTAGGTAACTGTAAACACCTGCGTTGTACAGAGGGATCATCTATTCCTTAGTTAAAGATGAACACCTGCAGTGCACAGAGGGATCATACCAATCTTTAGGTAAAGGTAAACACCTGCATTGTGCAGATGGATCATCCATTCCTTAGTTAAAGGTAAACACCTGCATTGCACAGAGGGATCGTGCATTCCTTAGGTAACTGTAAACACCTGCATTGAACAGAGGGATTATCCATTACTTAGATAACGGTAAAGACCTGTATTGCACAGAGGGATCATCCCATTCCTTAGGTAGTGTTATACACCTGCATTGCACACAGGGAACATCCATTCCTTTGGTAAAGGTAAACAGCTGCATTGAACAGAGGGATCTTTCATTCACTAGGTAATAATAAACACCATCAATGCACCGAAGGATCATCCATTCCTAAGGAAAAAGTACACAGCTGCAATTCACACAGGATCATCCATTCCTTAAGTAAAGGTGGAAAACTGGGTTGAACAGTGGGATCATCCTTCTTTAGGTAAAGGTAAACAACTGTGTTGAACAGATGTATCATCCATTCCTTATGTAAAGGTAAACACCTGCATTGAACAGAGGGATAATCCATTCCTTAGATAACGGTAAACACCTGAATTGAACAGAGGAATCATGTACTCCTTAGTTAAATATCAACACCTGCATTGAACAGAGGGATCATCCATTCCTTAGGTAACTGTAAACACATGCATTGAACAGAGGGATCATCCATTCCTTAGATAACGCTAAACAATTGCATTGAACAGAGGGATCATCTCTTCCTTAGTTAAAGATGAACACCTGCATTGCACAGAGCGATCATCCCAATCCTTAGGTAAAGGTAAATACCTTTGCATTTCACAGAGGGACCATCCATTCCTTAGGTAAAGGTAAACACCTGCAGTGCACAGATGGATCTTCCATTACTTAGGTAACAGTAAACACCTGCGTTGAACAGAGGAATCATCTACTCCTTAGGTAAAGATGAACACCCGCATTGCACACAGGGATCATCCCAAACCTTAGGTAAAGGTATACACCTGAATTGTGCAGATGGATCATCCATTCCTTAGGTAAAGGTGAACACCTACATTGCCTAGAGGGATCATCCATTCCTTAGGAAACTGTAAACATCTGCATTGAACAGAGGGATCATCCATTACTTAGATAAAGTAAAGAACTGCATTGCACAGAGGGATCATCCCATTCCTTAGGTTGTGTTATACACCTGCATTACACACAGGGAACATCCATTCCTTAGGTAAAGGTAAACACCTGCATTGAACAGAGGGGTCATCCCATTCCTTAAATTAAAGATGAACACCTGCATTGCACAGAGGATCATCCTTCCTTAGGTAAAGGTAAACACCTGCATTGAACAGAGGGATCATCCATTCCTTAGGTAAAGGTAAACACCTGCATTGAACAGAGGGATCATCCATTCCTTAGGTAAATAAACACCTGCATTGAACAGAGGGATCATCCATTCCTTAGGTAAAGATGAACACCTGCATTGCACAGAGGGATCATCCCAAACCTTAGGTAAAGGTAAACACCTGCATTGAACAGATGGATCATCCATTCCTTAGGTAAAGGTAAACACCTGCATTGCACAGAGGGATCATCCATTCCTTAGATAACTGTAAACACCTGCATTGAACAGAGGGATCATCCATTCCTTAGATAACGGTAAACACCTGCATTGCACAGAGCAATCATCCATTCCTTAGGTAAAGGTAAACACCTGCATTGCACAGAGCAATCATCCATTCCTTAGATAACGGTAAACACCTGCATTGAACAGAGGGATCATCCATTACTTATGTAAAGATAAACACCTGCATTGCACAGAGGATCATCCATTCCTTAGGTAAAGGTAAACACCTGCATTGAACAGAGGGATCATCCATTCCTTAGATAAAGGTAAACACCTGCATTGAACAGAGGATCATCCATTCCTTAGATAACAGTAAACACCTGCAATGAACAGAGGGTTCATCCATTCTTTAGGTAAAGGTAAACACCTGCATTGCACAGAGGGATCATCCATTCCTTATGTAAAGATAAACACCTGCATTGCACAGAGGGATCATCCATTCCTTAGGTAAAGGTAAACACCTGCATTGAACAGAGGATCATCCATTCTTTAGGTAAAGGTAAACACCTGCATTGAACAGAGGGATCATCCATTCCTTAGGTAAAGGTAAACACCTGCATTGAACAGAGGGATCATCCATTCCTTAGGTAAAGGTAAACACCTGCATTGAACAGAGGATCATCCATTCCTTAGTGTAAATTTAAACACCTGCATTGAACAGAGGGATCATCCCATTCCTTAGGTAAAGGTAAACACCTGCATTGCACAGAGGGATCATCCATTCCTTAGGTAAAGGTAAACACCTGCATTGAACAGAGGGATCATCCATTCCTTAGGTAAAGTTAAACACCTGCATTGAACAGGGATCATCCATTCCTTAGGTAAAGGTAAACACCTGCATTGAACAGAGGGATCATCCATTCCTTAGGTAAAGTAAACACCTGCATTGCACAGAGGGATCATCCATTCTTAGGTAAAGGTAAACACCTGCATTGCACAGAGGATCATCCATTCCTTAGGTAAAGGTAAACACCTGCATTGCACAGAGGATCATCCATTCCTTAGGTAAAGGTAAACACCTGCATTGAACAGAGGGATCATCCATTCCTTAGGTAAAAGTAAACACCTGCATTGAACAGAGGGATCATCCATTCCTTTAGGTAAAGGTAAACACCTGCATTGAACAGAGGGATCATCCATTCCTTAGATAAAGGTAAACACCTGCATTGAACAGAGGATCATCCATTCCTTAGATAAAGGTAAACACCTGCATTGAACAGAGGGATCATCCATTCCTTAGTAAAATATCAACACCTGCATTGAACAGAGGGATCATCCATTCCTTAGGTAAATGTAAACACCTGCATTGAACAGAGGGATCATCCATTCCTTAGGTAAAGACAAACACCTGCATTGAACAGAGGGCCCATCCATTCCTTAGGTAAAGGTAAACACCTGCATTGCACAGAGGGATCATCCATTGCTTAGGTAAAGGTAAACACCTGCATTGCACAGAGGGATCATCCATTCCTTAGGTAAAGATAAACACCTGCATTGCACAGAGGGATCATCCATTCCTTAGGTAAAGATAAACACCTGCATTGCACAGAGGGATCATCCATTCCTTAGGTAAAGAAAAACACCTGCATTGAACAGAGGGATCATCCATTCCTTAGATAAAGTTAAACACCTGCATTGAACAGAGGGATCATCCATTCCTTTGGTAAAGGTAAACACCTGCATTGAACAGAGGATCATCCATTCCTTAGGTAACTGTAAACACCTGCATTGAACAGAGGGATCATCCATTCCTTAGATAAAGTAAACACCTGCATTGAACAGAGGGATCATCTATTCCTTAGGTAAAGATCAACACCTGCATTGCACAGAGGGATCATCCATTCCTTAGATAAAAGGTAAACACCTGCATTGAACAGAGGGATCATCCATTCCTTAGGTAAATATAAACACCTGCATTAAACAAAGGGATCATCCAATTCCTTAGGTAAAGGTAAACACCTGCATGGTACAGAGGGTTCATCGATTCCTTAGGTAACTGTAAACACCTGCATTGAACAGAGGGATCATCCATTCCTTAGATAATGGTAAACACCTGCATTGCACAGAGGGATCATCCATTCCTGAGGTAAAGATAAACACCTGCATTGCACAGATGGAACATCCATTCCTTAGGTAACTGTAAACACCTGCATTGGACAAAGGGGTCATCCAGTCCTTAGATATCAGTAAACACCTGCATTGAAAAGAGGGCTCATCTATTCCTTAGGTAAAGTTCAACACCTGCATTGCACAGAGGGATCATCCATTTCTTAGGTAACGGGAAACACCTGCATTGAACAGAGGGATCATCCATTCCTTAGGTAACTGTAAACACCTGCATTGAACAGAGGGATCATCCATTCCTAAGATAACGGTAAACACCTGCATTGAACAGAGAGATCATCTATTCCTTAGGTAAAGATCAACACCTGCATTGCACAGAGGGATCATCCATTACTTAGATAAAGCTAAGCAGCTGCATTGCACAGAGGTATCATCCATTCCTTAGGTAATGGTAAAAACCTGCATTGCACAGAGGGATCATCCATTCCTAAGATAACAGTAAACACCTGTATTGAACAGAGAGATCATCAATTCCTTAGGTAAAGATCAACACCTGCATTGCACAGAGGGATCATCCATTACTTAGGTAAAGGTAAACACCTGCATTGCACAGAGGGATCATCCATTCCTTAGGTAATGGTAAACACCTGCATTGCACAGAGGGATCATCCATTCCTTGTAGATAATGGTAAACACCTGCATTGCACAGAGGATCATCCATTCCTTAGATAAAGGTAAACATGCATTGAACAGAGGATCATCTATTCCTTAGGTAAAGATCAACACCTGCATTGCACAGAGGGATCATAAATTCCTTATGTAATGGTAAACACCTGCATTGAACAGAGGGATCATCCATTCCTAAGACAACAGTAAACACCTGCATTGAACAGAGAGATAATCTATTCCTTAGGTAAAGATCAACACCTGCATTGCACAGAGGGATCATCCATTACTTAGGTAAAGCTAAACACCTGCATTGCACAGAGGTATCATCCATTCCTTAGGTAATGGTAAACACCTGCATTGAACAGAGGGATCATCTATTCCTTAGTTAAGTATCAACACCTGCATTGCACAGAGGGATCATCCATTCCTTAGATAACGGTAAACACATGCATTGAACAGAGGGATCATCTATTCCTTAGGTAAAGATCAACACCTCCATTGCACAGAGGGTCCTCCATTCCGTAAGTAAAGACAAACACCTGCATTGACAAAGGGATCATCCATTCCTCATTTAACGGTAAACACCTGCATTGAACAGAGGGATCATCTATTCCTTAGGTAAAGTTCAACACCTGCATTGCACAGAGCGATGATCCATTCCTTAGGTAAAGGTCAACGCCTGCCAGGCCCAAGGGAATATCCATTGCTTATGTAAAGGTAAACACCTGTATTGCACCCATGGAACATCCATTCCTTAGGTAAGGGTAAACACCGCCATTGCACAGAGGTATCATCCATTCCTTCGACAATGGTAAACACCTTCATTGAACAGAGGTATCATCCATTCCTTAGGTAAAGGTAAACACCTGCATTGACCAGAGGGATCATCCATTCCATAGGTAACTCTAAACGCCTTCATTGAACTGAGGGATCATCCATTCCTTAGATACGAGTAAACACCTGCATTGAACAGAGGGATCATCAATTCCTTAGGTAAAGATCAACACCTGCATTGCACAGAGGGTTCATCCCATTCCTTAGGTAAAGGTAAACACCTGCATTGCACAGAGGGATCATCCATTCCTTAGGTAGGTGTAAACACCTGCATTGCACAGAGGGATCATCCATTCCTTAAGTAAAGGTGGAAACCTGCGTTGAACAGAATTATCATCATTCTTTATATAAAGGTAAACACCTGCGTTTTACAGAGGCATCATCCATTCCTTAGGTAACTGTAAACACCTGCATTGAACAGAGGGATCGTCTGTTCCTTAGGTAAAGATCAACAGCTGCATTGCATCAGAGGTATCATCCCATTCCTTAGGTACAGGTAAACACCTGCATTGCACAGAGGGATCATCCATGCCTTAGGTAAAGGTAAACACCTGCATTGCACAGAGGGTCATCCATTCCTTAGGTAACTTTAAACACCTGCATTGAACAGAGGCATCATCCATTCCTTAGATAAGAGTAAAAACCTGCATTGCATAGAGGGATCATCTATTCCTTAGGTAAAGGTCAACACCTGCATTGCACCGAGGGATCATCAATTCCTTAGATAATGGTAAACACCTGCATTGAACAGAGGTATAATGTATTCCTTATGTATGACCAACACCTGCATTGCACAGATGGATCATCCATTCCTTAGATAATTGTAATCACCCCTATTGCACAGAGGGATCACCTGCTCCTTAGGTAAAAACCAACACCTGCATTGCACAGAGGGATCATCCATGCCTTAGGTAAAGGTAAACACCTGCATTGCACAGAGGGATCATCCATTCCTTAGGTAAAGGACAACACCTGCATTGCACAGAGGGATCACCCATTCCTTAAGTAAAGGTGGAAAACTGCGTTGAACAGAATTATCATCCTTTTTATATAAAGGTAAACACCTGCGTTGAACAGAGGCATCATCCATTCCTTAGGTAAAGGTAAACACCTGCATTGCACAGAGGGATCACCCATTCCTTAGATAAGTGTAAACACCTGCATTGAACAGAGGGATCTTCCATTCCTTAGGTAACTGTAAACACCTGCATTGAACAGAGGGATCATCTATTCCTTAGGTAAAGATCAACAGCTGCAATGCATCGAGGTATCATCCCATTCCTTAGGTACAGGTAAACACCTGCATTGCACAGAGGGATCATCCATTCCTTAGGTAACTGTAAACACCTGCATTGGACAGAGGGATCATCCATTCCTTAGATATTGGTAAATATTTGCCTTGAACAGAGGGGTCATCTATTCCTTAGGTAAAGGTCAACACCCTCATTGTACAGAGGCATAATCCCATTCCTGATATAAATGTGAACACCTGAATTGCATAGAGGGATCATCCATTCCTTAGGTAAAGTTAAACACCTGCATTGCACAGAGGGATCATCCATTACTTAGGTAACTGTAAACACCTGTATTGAAGAGAGGCATCATCCATTCCTTAGATAATGGTAATAACCTGCATTGCATAGAGGGATCTTCTATTCCTTAGGTAAAGGTCAACACCTGCATTGCACAGAGTGATTATCCCATTCCTTAGGTTTAGGTTAACACCTGCATTACACAGAGGGATCATCCATTCCTTAGGTAATGGGAAACACTTGCATTGAACAGAGGGATCCTTAGATTCCTTAGATAATGGTAAACACCTACATTGACCAGAGGGATCATCTATTCCTTAGGTAAATATCAACACCTGCATTGCACAGAAGGATCATCCATTCCTTAGGTAAAGGACAATACCTGCATTGCACAGAGGGATCTTCCATTCATTAGGTAAAGATAAAAACCTCCATTACACAGATGAATCATCCTTTCCTAGGTAAAGGTAAACACCAGCATTGAACATAGGTATCTTCTATTCATTAGGTAATAGTAAACACCTGCATGGAACAGAGGGTTCATCCATTCCTTAGGTAAACACCTGCCTTGCACAGAGGGATCATCAATTCCTTAGGTAAGAGGTGAAAACCTGCATTGCACAGAGGGATCATCCATTCCTTATGTAAAGATCAACACCTGCATTGAATAGAGAGATCATCCATTCCTTAGGTGTAGGGCAACACTTTCCAGGCCCAGAGGGATCATCCATCCACACCTTATGTAAAGGTAAACACCTGCATCACACACAGGGAACATCAATTCCTTTGGTAAAGCTAAACACCTTTATTGAACAGAGGGATCTTCCATTTCTTAGGTAATAGTAAACACCTGCAAAGCACAGAGGGATCATCCATTTCTTAGGTAAGGGTAAACACCTGCACTGCACAGAGGGATCATCCATTCCTTAAGTGAAGGGAGTAACCTGTGTTGAACAGAGGGATCATCTTTCTTTAGGTAAATGTAAACACCTGCATTGAACAGAAGAATCGTCTATTCCTTAGGGAGAGATCAACACCTGCATTGCACAGAGGAATCATCGATTCCTCAGGTAAAGTAAGCACCTGCATTGCACAGAGGGATCATCCATTCCTCAGGTAAAGGTAAACACCAGCATTGAACATAGGCATCTCCCATTCCTTAGGCAATAGTAAATACCTGCAATGCACAGAGGGATCATCCCACCCTTATAAAAACCGTAAAAACTGCATTGAACAAAGGGATCATCCATTCCTTAGATAACGTTAAACACCTGCTTTGAACAGAGGGATCATCTATTCCTTATGCAAAGATCAACACCTGCATTGCAGAAGGGCATCATCCATTCCTTAGGTAAAGGTAAACACATGCATTGCACAGAGGGATCATCCATTCCTTAGGTAATGGTAAACACCTGCATTGAACAGAGGGATCATCCAATCCATAGATAACGGTAAACATCTGCATTGAACAGAGGGATTATGTATTCCTTAGGTAAAGATCAACACCTGCATTGCACAGAGGGATCATCCATTCCTTAGGTACAGGTCAACACCTGCATTGAAGAGAAGGATCAAACATTCCTTAGGTAGAGGGCAACAACTGCAATACACAGAGGTATCATCCATTCCTTAGGTTTTTGTAAACACCTGTATTGCACAGAGGGATCAACAATTCCGTAAGTAAATGTAGAAACCTGTGTTGAAAAGAGGGATCATCCTTCTTTAGGTAAAGGTAAACACCTGCGTTGAACAGAGGTATCATCCATTCTTTAGGTAACACCTGGTAAACACCTGTAAAGAAATGTAGACGGATCATCCCATTCCTTACATAACTGTAAACACCTGCATTGCAAAGAGGAATCATCCATTCCTTTTAGGTAAAGGTAAACACCTGCATTGAACAGAGGGATCATCCATCCTTAGGTAAAGGTCAATACCTGCCTGGCACAGAGGGATCATTCATTCCTTATGTAACTGTAAATACATGCATTGCACACAGGGAACATCCATTTCTTTGTTAAAGGTAAACACCTGCATTGAACAGAGGGATCTTCAATTCCTTAGGTAATAGTAAAAGCCTGCAATGCACAGAGGGATCATTCATTCCTGAGGCAATTGTAAACATAAATTCTTTAGATGATGGTAAACACCTGCATTGAAACAAGGGATTATCAATTCCTTAGGTAAAGTTCAATACCTGCATTGCACAGAGGGATATTCCCATTCCTTAGGTAAAGGTAAACACCTGCATTTCACAGAGGGATCATCCATTCCTTAGGTAAAAGTAAACACCTGCATTGCAAAGAGGTATCATCCATTCCTTAGATAATGGTAAACACCTGCATTGCACACAAGGATCAGCCTTTCCTTATGTAAAGGTCAACACCTGCATTGCACAGAAGGATCATCCATTCCTTAGGAAAAGTAAAGACCAGCATTGAACATAGGTTTCTTCCATTCCTTAGGTAATAGTAAACACTTGCAATGCACAGAGGGATCATCCCATTCCTTACATAAACATGAACAACTGCATGGAACAGAGGGATCATCTATTCCTTAGGTAAAGTTCAACACCTGCATTTCACAGAGGGATCATCCATTCCTCAGGTAAAGGTCAACACCTGCCTGGCCCAGAGGGGTCATTCATTCCTTATGTAACTGTAAATACATGCTGTGCACACAGGGAACATCCATTCCTTTGTTAAAGGTAAACAACTGCATTGCACAGAGGTATCATCCATTCCTTAGGTAAAGGTAAACACCTGCATTGCAGAGAGGGATCATCCATTCCTTAGGTAAAGGTCAACACCTGCATCGAACAGAGGGATCTTCCATTCCATAAGTAATAGTAAACACCTACAATGCACAGAGCGATCATCCATTCCTAAAGTAAAGGTAGAAACCTGTGTTGAACAGAGGGATCATCCTCCTTTAGGTAAAGGTAAACACCTGTGTTGAACAGAGGGATCATCCATTCCTTAGAAAAAGGAAAACACTCATCAAAGAGGATTCCATTCCTCAGAAAAAGGAAAACACTTGCATTGCAAAGAGGAATCATCCATTCCTCAAATAAAGTTAAACAGCAGCCTTGAACATAGGCATCTTCCATTCCTTAGGTAATAGTAAACACCTGCATTGCACAGAGTGATCATCGATTCCTTAGGTAACAGTAAACACCTGCAATGAACAGAGAGATCATCCAATCCTTAGATAACAGCAAACACCTGCATTGAACAGAGGGGTCATCTATTAGTTAGGTAAAGATCAACACCTGCATTGCACAGAGGGATCATCCCATTCCTGATATAAATGTAAACACCTGCATTGCATAGAGGTTTCATCCATTCCTTAGGTAAAGGTGAATGACTGCATTGCACACAGTGATCATCCATTCCTGAGGTAACTGTAAACACCTGCATTGAACCGAGGGAGCATCCATTTCATAGATAACGGTAAAAACCTGTATTGAATAGAGGGATCATCTATTCCTTAGGTAAAGGTCAACACCTGAATTGCACCGAGGGATCATCCCATTCCTTAGGTAAAGGTAAACATCTGCATTGCACATAGGGATCATCCATTCCTTAGGTAATGGTAAACACCTGCATTGTACAGAGGGATCATCCATTCCTTAGATAACAGTTATCACCTGCATTGAACAGAGGCATAATCTATTCCTTATGTAAGGTCAACACCTGCATTGCACAGAGGGATCATCCACTACTTACGTAACTGTAAACACCTGCATTGAACAGAGGGATCATCCATTCCTTAGATAATGGCAATCACCCCCATTGCACAGAGGGATCATCTGCTCCTTCAGTAAAGATAAACACCTGCATTGCACAGAGTGATCATCCCATTCCTTAGGTTTAGGTTAACAACTGCATTGCACAGAGGGATCATCCATTCCTTAGGTAACTGTAAACTCCTGCATTGAACAGAGAGATCCTCCACTCCTTAGATAATGGTAAACACCTGCATTGAACAGAGGGATCATCTATTCCTTAGGTAAAGATCAACACCTGCATTTCACAGAAGGATCATCCATTCCTTAGGTAAAGGACAATACCTGCATTGCACAGAGGGATCTTCCATTAATTAGGTAAAGATAAACACCTCCATTACACAGAGGAATCATCCTTTCCTAGGTAAAGGTAAACATCAGCATTGAACATAGTTATCTTCTATTCCTTAGGTAATAGTAAACACCTGCAAAGCACAGAGGGATCATCCCATTGCTTACATTAACGTAAACACCTGCATGGAACAGAGGGTCATCCATTCCTTAGGTAAACACCTGCCTTGCACAGAGACATCATCCATTCCTTAGGTAAGAGGTGAAAACCTGCATTGCACAGAGGGATCATCCATTCCTTATGTAAACATCAACACCTGCATTGAATAGAGAGATGATCCATTCCTTAGGTATAGGTCAACATATGCCAGGCCCAGAGGGATCATCCATCCATACCTTATGTAAAGATCAACACCTGCATTGCACAGGAGGATCATCCCATTCCTTAGGTAAAGTTAAGCACCTGCATTGCACAGAGGAATCATCCATTCCTCATGTAAAGTAAACACCTGCATTGCACAGCAGGATCATTCATTCCTCAGGTAAAGATAAAAACCAGCATTGGGCATAGGCATCTTCCATTCCTTAGGCAATAGTAAATACCTGCAATGCACAGAGGGTTCATCCCACTCCTTATAAAAACGTAAACAACTGCATTGAACAAAGGGATCATCCATTCCTTAGATAACGTTAAACACCTCCTTTGAACAGAGGATCATCTATTCATTATGTAAAGATCAACACCTGCATTGCAGAAGGGCATCATCCCATTCCTTAGGTAAAGATAAACACCTGCATTGCATACAGGGATCATCAATTCTCTTAGGTAAAGGTAAACACCTGCATTTCACAGAGGGATCATCCATTCCTTAGGTAATGGTAAACACCTGCAATGCACAGAAGGATAATCCATTCCTTAAAGTAAACACCTGTTGAAACACCTGCATTAAAGGTCAACACCTGCATTGCACTGAGGAAACATCCATTCATTTGGTAAAGGTAAACACCTGCATTGAACAGAAGGATCTTCCATTCCTTATGTAATAGTAAACACCTGCAATGAACAGAAGGATCTTCCATTCCTTATGTAATAGTAAACACCTGCAATGAACAGAAGGATATTCCATTCCTTAAGTAAATGTAAACAGCTGCAATACACAGAGTGATCATCCATTCCTTAAGTAAAGGTAGAAACCTGCGTTGAGAGAGGGATCATCCATGCCTTAGGTTATGGTAAACACCTGCATTGAACAGAGGGATCTTCCATTCGTTAGATAATGGTAAACACCTGCAGTGATCAGAGGGATCATCCATTCCATAGATAATGGGAAACACCTGCATTGAACAGAGGGATCTTCCATTCGTTAGATAACAGTAAACACCTGCAGTGATCAGAGGGATCATCCATTCCATAGATAACGGGAAACACCTGCATTGAACAGATGGATCATCTATTCCTTAGGTAAAGATCAACACCTGCACTACACAGAGGAATCATCCATTCCTTAGGTAAAGCTAAAAACCTGCATTTCACAGATGTATCATCCATTCCTTAGGTAACTGTAAACACCTGCATTGCACAGAGGGATCATCCATTCCTTCAGTAAAGGTAGAAACCTGCATTGAATAGAAGGATCATCCTTCTTTAGGTAAAGGTAAACACCTGCATTGAACAGAGGGATCATCCATTTCTTAGACAACGGTAAACTCCTGCATTGGACATAGGGATTGTGGTTGTTTGATTCAGGTGTCCCCAATAAACTTCAATTGTTCTGAATGCTAGGTTCCAGCTGATGGCAATTTGGAAATTAACACCCCCTGGAGGCAGAGTCTTGTTGGGGGCGGGCTTATGGGTGTTATAGCCAGCTTCCCCTTGCCAGTGTTTGGCACACTCTCCTGTTGCTGTTGTCCACTTTATGTTGACCAGAGAGTGATGTCCACCCTCTGCTCATGCCATCGTTTTTCCTGCCATCATGGAGCTTCCTCCTCGAGCCTGTAAGCCAAAATAAACCTCTTTTTTCCCACAAGCTGCTCTTAGTCGGATGATTTCTGCCAGCAATGAGAACCTGACTGCATCAGGGATCATGTATTCTTTAGGTAAAGGTCAACACCTGCATTGCACAGAGGGATCATCCCATTACTTAGGTAAAGGTAAACACTTGAATAAAACAGAGGGATCATGCATTCCTTAGGGAAAGGTAAACACCTGCATTGAATATAGAGATCCTCCATTCCTAAGGTAAATGTAAAAACCTGCAATGCACAGAGGGATCATCCATTCCTGAGGTCCGGATAAACACCTGGATTTACCAGAGGAATCTTCCATTCCTTAGGTAATAATAAACACCTGCAATTCACAGACGTATCATCCATTACTTAGGTAAAGGAAGAAAACTGCGTTGAACAAAGGTATCATCCATTCCTTAGGTAAAAGTAAACACCTGCATTGAAGAGAAGGTTAATCCATTCCTTAGATAACGGTAAACACCTGCATTACACAGACGGATCATCCATTCCTTAGGTAAATGTAAACACCTGCATTACACAGAGGAATCATTCATTCCTTAGGTAACTGTAAACACTTGCATTGAACAGAGGGATCATCCATTTCTTAGATAACGGTTAACTCCTGCATTGAACAGAGGGATGATCTATTCCTTAGGTAAAGTTCAACACCTGCATTGCACAGAGGGATCATCCCATTTCTTAGGTAAGGGTAAACACCTGCATTGCACAGAGGGATCATCCATTCCTTAGGTAAATGTCAACACCTGACTGGCCCAGAGGGATCATCCATACCTTATGTAAAGGTAAAAACCTGCATTAAACAGAGGGTTAATCCATTCCTTAGATAACGGTAAACACCTGCATTGCACAGAGGTAACACCACACAGTAAACACGAGTTACTTTGGTAAAGGTAAACACCTGCATTGAACAGAGGGATCTTCCATTCCTTAGGTAATAGTAAACACCTGCAACACACAGAGGGATCATCCCTTCCTATAGTAAATGTAAACACCTGCAATGCACAGAGCAATCATCCATTCCTTAGGAAAAGGTCAACACCTGCCTGCCCCAGACGGATCATCCACTCCTTAAGTGAAGTTAAACACCTGCATTGAACACAGGGAACATCCATTACTTAGGTTAAGGTAAACACCTGCATTGAACAAACGGAACATCCATTCCTTAGGTAAAGGCAAACACCTGCATTGCACAGACGGATCATCCATTCCTTAGGTAAAGGACAACACCTGAAATACACAGAGGGATCTCCATTCATTAGGTAAAAAAAACCACCTCCATTTCACAGAAGAATCATCCTTTCCTTAGGTAAAGGTAAACACCTGGATTGAAAATAGGCTTCTTCCATTCCTTAGGTAAGAGTAAACACCTGCAATGCACAAAGGGATCCTCCCATTCCTTGCATAAACTTAAATACCTGCATGGAACAGGGGGATCATCCATTCCTTAGGTAAATATAAACACCTCCTTTTCACAAAGGGATCAACCATTCCTTATGTAAAGGTGAACACCTGCGTGGCACAGAGGGAACATCCATTACTTAGGTAAAGATCAACACCTGCATTGAACAGAGGGATCTTCCACTCTTTAGATAATGGTAAACACCTGCATTGAACAGAGGGATCATCCATTCCATAGGTAATGGTCAACACCTGCATTGCACAGAGGGATCATCCATTCCTTAGGTAAAGATAAACACCTGCATTGCACAGAGGTATCAACCATTCCTTAGGTTAAGGTAAACACCTGCATTGAACAGAGGGATCATCTCTTCCTTAGTTAAGTATCAACACCTGCATTACACAGAGGGATCATCCATTCCTTAGATAACGGTAAACACATACATTGAACAGAGGGATCATCCATGCCTTAGGTAACTGTAAACACATGCATTGAAGAGAGGTATCATCTATTTCTTAGGTAAAGATCCACCCCTGCATTGCACAGAGGGATCATCCATTCCTTAGGTAACTGAAAACAACTTAATTGAACAGAGGGATCATACATTCCTTAGATAATGGTAAACACCTGCATTGAACAGATGTATCATCCATTCCTTAGTTAAAGGTCAACACCTGCCTTGCAACAGAGGATCATCCATTCCTTAGGTAAAGGTAAACACCTGCATTGAACAGAGGGATCATCCATTCCTTTGGTAAAGGTAAACACCTGCATTGCACAGAGGGATCATCCATTCCTTAGGTAATAGTAAACACCTGCAGCACAGAGGAATCCATTCCTTAGGTAAAGATTAACACCTGCAATGAACAGAGGGATCATCCATTCCTTAGGTAAAGGTAAACACCTGCATTGAACAGAGGAAATCATCCATTCCTTTGGTAAAGGTAAACACCTGCATTGAACAGAGGGATCATCCATTCCTTATGTAAAGGTAAACACCTGCATTGAACAGAAGGATCTTCCATTCCTTATGTAATAGTAAACACCTGCAATGAACAGAAGGATCATCCATTCCTTAAGTAAATGTAAACACCTGCAATGAACAGAGGATCATCCATTCCTTAGGTAAGGTAGAAACCTGCATTGAACAGAGGATCATCCATTCCTTAGGTAAAGGTAAACACCTGCATTGAACAGAGGGATCATCCATTCCTTAGATAATGGTAAACACCTGCATTGATCAGAGGATCATCCATTCCATAGGTAACGGTCAACACCTGCATTGAACAGAGGGATCTTCCATTCCTTAGATAACAGTAAACACCTGCATTGAACAGAGGGATCATCCATTCCACAGATAACGGTAAACACCTGCATTGAACAGAGGGATCATCTATTCCTTAGGTAAAGATCAAAACACCTGCATTGCACAGAGGATCATCCATTCCTTAGGTAAAGGTAAAAACCTGCATTTCACAGAGGATCATCCATTCCTTAGGTAACTGTAAACACCTGCATTGCACAGAGGGATCATCCATTCCTTAGGTAAAGGTAAAACACCTGCATTGAACAGAAGGATCATCCTTCCTTAGGTAAAGGTAAACACCTGCATTGAACAAAGGGATCATCCATTTCTTAGATAAAGGTAAACACCTGCATTGGACATAGGGGATTGTGGTTGTTTGATTCAGGTGTCCCCAATAAACACCTGCATTTCTGAATGCTATCATTCCCAGCTGATGGAAATTTGGGAATTAACACCTCCTGGGCAGAGTCTTGTTCATCCATTCATTATGGGTAAAGGTAGACAGCTTCCCTTGCCAGTGTTTTCTCATTCTACTTTATGTAAAGAGAGTCATGTCACCCTCTGCTCATTGCAACAGATCATCTTCCTCCATTCAGCCTTAGGTAAAATAAACCTCTAAACAAGCTGCATTTAGTCGGATGATTTCTGCAGAATGAAACACCTGATCATCCATCATCCATTCTTTAGGTAAAGGTCAACACCTGCATTGCACAGAGGATCATCCATTCCTTAGGTAAAGGTAAACACCTGAATAAAACAGAGGATCATCCATTCCTTAGGTAAAGGTAAACACCTGCATTGAATAGAGAGGATCATCCATTCCTTAGGTAAAGATAAACACCTGCAATGCACAGAGGGATCATCCATTCCTGAGGTAAAGGTAAACACCTGGATTTACAGAGGGGATCTTCCATTCCTTAGGTAATAATAAAACACCTGCAATGCACAGAGGGATCATCCATTCCTTAGGTAAAGGAAACAAAACCTGCATTGAACAAAGGTATCATCCATTCCTTAGGTAAAAGTAAAACACCTGCATTGAAGAGAGGGATCATTCATTCCTTAGGTAAAGGTAAACACCTGCATTGCACAGAGGATCATCCATTCCTTAGGTAAAGGTAAACACCTGCATTACACAGAGGAATCATTCATTCCTTAGGTAACTGTAAACACCTGCATTAAACAGAGGATCATCCATTTCTTAGGTAATGGTAAACACCTGCATTGAACAGAGGGATCATCCATTCCTTAGGTAAAGTTCAACACCTGCATTGCACAGAGGGATCATCCATTCCTTAGGTAAAGGTAAACACCTGCATTGCACAGAGGGATCATCCATTCCTTAGGTAAATGGTCAACACCTGATTGGCCAGAGGGATCATCCATTCCTTAGGTAAAGATAAACACCTGCATTGCACAGAGGGATCAACCCATTCCTTAGATAACGGAAAACACCTGCATTGCACAGAGGTAAACCACACAGTAAACATTCCTTTGGTAAAGGTAAACACCTGCATTGAACAGAGGATCTTCCATTCCTTAGGTAATAGTAAACACCTGCATTGCACAGAGGGATCATCCCTTCCTATAGTAAATGTAAACACCTGCAATGCACAGAGCAATCATCCATTCCTTAGGTAAAGGTCAACACCTGCCTGCCCCAGACGGATCATCCACTCCTTAAGTGAAGTTAAACACCTGCATTGAACACAGGGAACATCCATTACTTAGGTAAAGGTAAACACCTGCATTGAACAAACGGAACATCCATTCCTTAGGTAAAGGTAAACACCTGCATTGCACAGACGGATCATCAATTCCTTAGGTAAAGGACAACACCTGAAATGCACAGAGGATTCTCCATTCATTAGGTAAAGATAAAACACCTGCATTTCACAGAAGAATCATCCATTCCTTAGGTAAAGGTAAACACCTGGAAAGAAAATAGTTCCATTCCTTAGGTAAGAGTAAACACCTGCAATGCACAAAGGGATCCTCCCATTCCTTGCATAAACTTAAATACCTGCATGGAACAGGGGGTTCATCCATTCCTTAGGTAAATATAAACACCTGCTTTTCACAAAGGGATCAACCATTCCTTATGTAAAGGTGAACACCTGAGTGGCAGAGAGGGAATATCCATTCCTTAGGTAAAGATCAACACCTCCATTGAACAGAGGGATCTTCCACTCTTCAGATAATGGTAAACACCTGCATTGAACAGAGGGATCATCCATTCCTTAGGTAATGGTCAACACCTGCATTGCACAGAGGGATCATCCATTCCTTAGGTAAAGATAAACACCTGTATTGCACAGAGGTATCAACCATTCCTTAGGTTAAGGTAAACACCTGCATTGAACAGAGGGATCATCCATTCCTTAGTTAAAGGTCAACACCTGCATTACACAGAGGATCATCCATTCCTTAGATAAAGAAACACATCATTGAACAGAGGGATCATCCATTCCTTAGGTAACTGTAAACACATGCATTGAACAGAGGATCATCTATTTCTTAGGTAAAGAAACACCTGCATTGCACAGAGGGATCATCCATTCCTTAGGTAACTGAAAACAACTTAATTGAACAGAGGGATCATACATTCCTTAGATAATGGTAAACACCTGCATTGAACAGATGTATCATTCATTCCTTAGTTAAAGGTCAACACCTGCCTGTCCAACAGGGATCATCCATTCCTTATGTCAAGGTAAACACCTGCATTGAACACAGTAAACAACAGTTCCTTTGGTAAAGGTAAACACCTGCATTGAACAGAGCGATCTTCCATTCCTTAGGTAATAGTAAACACCTGCAATGCACAGAGGGATAATACATTCCTAAAGTAAATGTAAACAGCTGCAATGCACAGAGCGATCATACATTCCTTAGGTAAAGGTCAATACCTTCCTGGCCAAGAGGGATCATCCACTCCTTACGTGAAGTTAAACACCTGCATTGAACACAGGGACCATCCATTATTTTGGTAAAGGTAAACACCTGAATTGAACAGACAGATCATCCATTGCTTAGGTAAAGGTTAAACACCTGCATTGAACAGAAGGATCTTCCATTCCATAGGTAAGAGTAAACACCTGCAATGCACAGAGGGATCATCCATTCCTTAGGTAAGTGTAAACACCTTCATTGAACAGAGGTATCATACATTCCTTAGATAACGGTAAACACCTGCATTGAACAGAGGGATCATCCTTTCCTTAGATAACGTTAAATACCTGCATTGAACAGAGGGATCTTCCATTCCTTAGCTAAAGGTCAACTCCTGCCTGGCCCAGAGGGATCATCCACTCCTTATGTAAAGGTATACACCTGCATGGCACACAGAGAACATCCATTCATTTTGTAAAGGTAAACACCTGCATTGAACAGAGGGATCTTTCATTCCTTAGATAAGGGAAAGCACCTGCATTGAACAGAGGGATCATCTATTCCTTAGGTAAAGATCAAAACCTGCATTGCACAGAGGGTTTATGCCATTCCCTAGGTAAAGGTAAACACCTGCATTGCACAGAAGGATCATCCATTCCTTAGGTAAAGGTAAACACCTGCATTGCACAGATGGATCATACATTCCTTAGGTAATGGGGAATGGGAAACACCTGCATTGAACAGAGGTATCATCCATTCCTTCGATAATGGTAAACACCTCCATTGAAGAAAGGGATCATCTATTCCTTAGGTAAAGATCAACACCTGCATTGCACAGAGGGATCATGGATTCCTTAGGTAAAGTTCAACATTTGCATTGCACAGACGGTTATCCATTCCTTTCATAAAGGACAACACCTGCATTTCACAGAGGGATCTTCCATTCATTAGGTAAATATAAAAACCTCCATTGCATAGAGGAATCATCCTTTACTTAGGTAAAGGTAAACACCAGCATTGAACACAGGCATTTTCCATTCCTTAGATAATAATAAACACCTGCAATGCACAGAGAGATCATCCCATTAATTAGGTAAAACTAAACACCTGCATTGCATAGATGGATCATCCATTCCTAAGGTAAATGTAAACATCTGCAATGCACAGAGGGATCATCCATTCCTTAGGAAAAGGTCAACACCTGCATTGTACAGAGGGATCATCCATTCATTAGGTAAAGATAAACACTCCATTGCACAAAGGAATCATCCTTTCCTTAGATAAAGGTAAACACCAGCATTGAATATAGGCATCTTACATTCCTGAGGTAATAGTAAACACCTGCAATACACAGAGGGATCATGCTATTAATTACATAAACGTAAACACCTGCATTGAACAGAGGGATCATATATTCCTTAGGTAAAGGTGAACACCTGCATTGAACAGAGAGATCATCCAATCCTTAGGTAAGTTGAATACTTGCATTGAAGAGATGAATACTTGCATTGAACAGATGGATCATCCATTCCTTATCATTCAATACATCCATTCCTTAGGTAAATGTCAACACCTGCCTGGCCAGGATCCATTCCTTAGGTAATCATTGCACATCATCCATTCCTTAAATGGTAAACACCTGCATTGAACAGATGGATCATCCATTCCTTAGGTACAGGGTGATCATCCATGTCATCCATGTAAATGTAAATGTAAACACCTGCATTGCACACAGAGAACATCCATTCCTTTTGTAAAGGTAAACAGCTGCATTGAACAGAGGTATTTTTCATTCCTTAGCTAATAGTAAACACCTGCAATGCACAGAGGGATCCATTCCTAAGACAAATATAAACACCTGCAATGCACAGAGGGTTCATCCATTCCTTACGTAAAGCTAAAAACCTGCATTGCCCACAGGGATCATCCATTCCTTAGTAAAGGTAGAAACTTGCGTTGAATAGAAAGATCATCCTTCTTTAGGTAAAGGTAAACACCTGCATTGAACAGAGGGATCATCCATTTCTTAGATAATGGTAAACTCCTGCATTGAATATAGGGATCATCTATTCCTTAGGTAAAGATAAACACCTGCATTGCACAGAGAGATCATCCCATTCCTTATGTACAGGTCAACACCTGCATTGCACAGAGGGATAATCCATTTCTTAGGTAAAGGTCACCACCTGCATTGAAGAGAGGGATCATCCATTCCTGAGGTAAAGGTAAACACCTGCATTAAACAGAGGGATCTTCCATTCCTTAGGTAATAGTAAACACCTGCAATGCACAGAAGGATCATACATTCCTTAGGTCAAGGAAGAAAACTGTGATGAACAAAGGTATCATCCATTCCTTAGGTAAAGGTAAACACCTGCATTGAACAGAGGGTTAATCCATTCCTCAGATAACGGTAAACACATGCATTGAACAGAGGGATCATTTATTCCTTAGATAAAATTTAACACCTGCATTGCACAGAGGTATCGCCATATTCCTTAGGTAAAGGTAAACACCTGCATTGCACAGACGGATCATTCATTCCTTAGGTAAATATAAACACCTGCATTACACAGAGGAAACATTCATTCCTTAGGTAACTGTAAACACCTGCACTGAACAGACGGATCATCCATTTCTTAGATAATGGTTAACTCCTGCATTGAAAAGAGGGATGATCTATTCCTTAGGTTGTGATCAACACCGGCATTGCACAGAGGAATCATCCCATTCTTAGGTAAGGGTAAACACCTGCATTGCAAGAGGGATCATACATTCCTTAGGTAAAGGTAAACACCTGCATTGTACAGAGGGATCATCCATTCCTTTGGTAAATGTTAACACCTGCCTTCCCAGAGGTATTGTCCATTCCTTATGTAAAGGAAAACACGTGCATTGCACACAGGGAAAAAACCATTCCTTTGGTAGAGGTAAACACTTGCATTGAACAGAGGGATCGTCCATTCCTTAGGTAAAGGTAAACACCTGCATTGAACAGAGGGATCTTCCATTCCTTAGGTAATAGTAAACACCTGCAATGCACAGAAGGATCATCCATTCCTTAGGTAAATGTAAAAACATGCAATGCACAGAGGGGTCATCCATCCCTTAGGTAAAGGCAGAAACCTGCATTGAACTGAGGGATCATTCTTCTTTGGCAAAAGTAAACACCTGTGTTGAACAGAGATATCATCCACTCCTTAGGTAAAGGTAAACACCTGTATTGAACAGAGGGACCATCAATTCCTTAGATAATGGTAAACAACTGCATTGCACAGAGGGATCATTTATTCATTCGGTAAAGTTTAACACCTGCATTGCACAGAGGGATCATCCATTCCTTAGGTAAAAGTAAACACCAGATTTGCACAGAGTGATCATCCGTTCCTTAGGTTAAGGTAAACACCTGCATTGAACAGAAGGATCATCCCTTCCTTTGATAAAGGTAAACACCTGCATTGAACAGGGGAATCATCTACTTCTTAGGTAAAGATCAACACCTGCATTGCAGAGAGGTATCATCCATTCCTTAGGTAACTGTAAGCACCTGCATTGCACAGAGGGATCACCAATTCTTTAGGGACAGGTAAACACCTCCAGTACACAGAGGGATCATCCATTCCTTAGTTAAAAGTAGAAACCTGTGTTGAACAGAGGGATCACACTTCTTCAGGTAAAGGTAAACACCTGTTTTGAACAGAGGTATCATTCATTCCTTAGATAATGGTACACACCTGCATTGAACAGAAGGATCATCAATAACTGAGATAATGGTAAACACCTGCATTGCACATATGGACCATCCCATTCCTTAGGTAAAGGTAAACACCTGCATTGCACAGAGGGATCATCCAATCCTTAGGTAAAGATAAACACCTGCATTGCACAGAGGTATCATCCATTCCTTAGGTAATGGTAAACACCTGCATTGAACAGAGGGATCATCTCTTCCTTAGTTAAGTATCAACACCTGCATTACACAGAGGGATCATCCATTCCTTAGATAATGGTAAACACATACATTGAACAGAGGGATCATCCATGCCTTAGGTAACTGTAAACACATGCATTGAAGAAAGGTATCATCTATTTCTTAGGTCAAGATCCACCCCTGCATTGCACAGAGGAATAATCCCATTCCTTAGGTAAAGGTAAACTCCAGCATATAAGAGAGGAATCATCCATTACTTAAGTAAAGGTAAACACCTGATTTGCACAGACTGATCATGCATTCCTTAGGTTAAGGTAAACACCTGCATTGAACAGAGGGATCATCCATTCCTTAGATAACGGTAAACACCTTCATTGAACAGGGGAATCATCTACTTCTTAGGTAAAGATCAACATCTGCATTGCACAGAGGGATCATCCATTCCTTAGGTAAATGTAAACACCTGCATTGTACAGAGGGAACATCCATTCCTTAGGTACAGGTAAACACCTCCAATACACAGAGGGATAATCCATTCCCTAGGTAAGGGTAAACACCTGATTTGCACAGAGTGATCATCCATTCCTTAGGTTAAGGTAAACACATGAATTGAACAGAGGTATCATCCATTCCTTAGGTAAGAGTAAACACCTGCATTGAACAGGGGAATCATCTATTCCTTGGGTAAAGGTAAACACCAGCATTGCACAGATGGATCATTCATTCATTAGGTAAAAGTAGAAACCTGTGTTGAACAGAAGGATCACCCTCCCTTAGATAAAGGTAAACACCTGTTTTGAACAGAGGTATCATCCATTCCTTAGGTAAAGGTAAACAACTGCATTTAAGAGAGGGATCTTCCATTCGTTAGGTAATAGTAAACACCTGCAATGCACAGAAGGATCATCTATTCTTTAGGTAAAGGTAAACACCGTCAATGCACAGAGGCATCATCGATTCCTTAGGTAAAGGTAGAACACTACGTTGAAAAGATGGATCATCCCATTCCTTAAGTAAAGGCAAACACCTGCATTGCACAGAGGGATCATCCATTCCATAGGTAAACTTTATCACCTGCCTGCCCAGAGGGATCGTCCATTCCTTATGTAAAGGTAAACACGTGCATTGCACACAGGGAAAAACCATTCCTTTGGTAGAGGTAAACAATTGCATTGAACAGAGGGATCTTCCATTCTTTAGGTAATAGTAAACACTTGCAATGAACTGAACAATCATCCATTCCATAGGAAAAGGTAAACACCTGAATTGAACAGAGGTATCTTCCATTCTTTGGGAATAACAAACATCTGAAATGCACAGAAAGACCATCCATTCCTAAGGTAAAGGTAAACACCTGCAATGCACAGAGGGATCTTCCATTCCTTATGTAAAGGTAAAAATCTGCAATGCACAGAGGGATCATTCATTCCTTAGGTAAGGGTAAACACCTGCATTGCACAAAGGAATCATCCATTCCTTCAGTAAAAGTAGAAACCAGCGTTATACAGAAGGATCATCCTTCTTTAGGTAAAGGTAAACACCTGCATTGAACAGAGGGATCATCTGTTTCTTAGATAATGGTAAACTCCTGCATTGAACAGAGGATCATCTATTCCTTAGGTAAAGATCAACACCTGCAATTCACAGAGAGATAATCCCATTCCTTAGGTAAAGGTAAACACCTTCATATAACAGAGGGATCATCCATTCCTTAGGTAAAGGTAAACACCTGCATTGAACAGAGGTATCTTCCATTCCTTAGGTAATAGTAAACACCTGCAATGCACAGAAGGATAATCCATTCCTAAGGTAAATGTAAACACATGCAATGCACAGATGGATCATCCATTCCTGAGGTAAAGGTAAACACCTGGATTTACAAGGGGATCTCCATTCCTTAGGTAATAGTAAATGCCTGCAATGCACAGAAGGATCATCCATTCCTTATATAAAGGAAGAAAACTTTGATGAACAAAGGTATCATCCATTCCTTAGGTAAAGTTAAACACCTGCACTGAACAGAGTGTTAATCCTTTCCTTAGATAATGGTAAACACCTGCATTGAACAGAGGGATCATTTATTCCTTAGGTAAAGTTTAAAACCTGCATTGCACAGAGGTATCATCACATTCCTTAGATAAAGGTAAACACCTGCATTGCACAGACGGATCATCCATTCCTTAGGTAAAGGTAAACACCTGCATTAAACAGAGGGATCATCCATTTCTTAGATAACGGTAAACTCCTGCATTGAACAGAAGGATCATCTATTCCTTAGGTAAAGATCAACACCTGCATTGCAAAGAGGGATCTTCCCATCCTTAGGTATAGGACAACACTTGCATTGTACACAGGGAACTTTCATTACTTAGGTAAAGGTAAACACCTCCATTACACAGAGGGATCATCCATTCTTTATGTAAAGGTAAACACCTGCATTGCAGAAAGGGAACATCCATTCCTTTGATAAAGGTAAACACCTGCATTCAACAGAAGGATCTTCCATTCTATGTGAATAGTAAACACCTGCAATGCACAGAGGGGTCATCCATTCCTTAGGTAAAGGTAGAAACCTGTGTTGAACTGAGGGATCATCCTTCTTTGGCAAAGGTAAACACCTGCTTTGAACAGAGTTATCATCCCCTCCTTAGGTAAAGGTAAACATCTGCATTGAACAGAGGTATCGTTTATTCCTTAGGTAACGTTTAATACCTGCTTGGCACAGAGGGATCATCCCATTCCTTAGGTAAAGGTCAACACCTGAAGGTAATAGGGATCATCATTCCTTAGGTAGAGGTAAACAGCTGCATTGTACAGAGGGATCATCCATTCCTTAGGTAACTGTAAACACCTGCATTGAACAGAGGGATCATCCATTTCTTAGATATCGCTTAACTCCTGCATTAAACAGAGGGATGATCTATTCCTTAGTTAAAGATTAACACCTGCATTGCACAGAGGGATCATCCCATTCCTTAGGTAAGGTAAACACCTGCATTGCACAGAGGGTACATACTTTCCTTAGGTAAAGCTAAACATCTGCATTGCACATAGGGATATCCATTCCTAAGGCAAATGTAAATACCTTCAATTCACAGAGGTATCTCCCATTCTTAGGTAATGGTAAAAACCTGCATTGAACAGAAATCATCCATTCCGTAGATAACTGTAAACTCCTACATTGAACAGAGGGATCATCTATTCCTTAGGCAAAGATCAACACCTGCATTGCACATAGGGATCATCCCATTCCTTAGGTAAAGGTAAACACCTGCATATAACAGAGGGATCATCCATTCCTTAGGTAAAGGTAAACATATGCATTGAACAGAGGGATCTTCCATTCCGTAGGTAATAGTAACCATCTGCAATGCTAATAAGTATCATCCATTCTTAAGATAAATGTAAACACATGCAATGCACAGAGGGATCATCCATTCCTGAGGTAAAGGTAAACACCTGGATTTACCAGAGGGCTCTTCCATTCTTTAGGTAATAGTAAACACCTGCAATGCACAGAAGGATCATCCAATCCTTAGGTAAAGGAAGAAAACTGTGATGAACAAAGGTATCATCCATTCCTTAGGTAAAGGTAAACACCTGAACTGAACAGAGGGTTAATCCATTCCTCAGATAATGGTAAACACCTGCATTTTATGGATGTATCACTTATTCCTTAGGTAATGTTTAACACCTGCATTGTACAGAGGTATCATCACATTCCTTAGATAAAGGTAAACACCTGAATTGCACAGAGGGATCATCCATTCCTTGGATAAATGTAAACACAATGCATTGCACAGAGGAATCATTCATTCCTTAGGTAACTGTATACACCTGCATTGAACAGGGGGATCATCCATTTCTTAGATAATGGTTAACTCATGCATTGAAGAGAGGGATGATTTATTCCTTAGGTAAAGATCAACACCTGCATTGCACAGAGGGATCATCCCATTCCTTTGGTAAAGGTCAACACCTGCATTGCACAGAGGGATATCCATTCCTAAGGCAAAGGTAAACACGTGCAATGCACAGAGGGATCACCCATTCCTTAGGTAATGGTAAACACCTACATTGCACAGAGATCATGCATTCCTCAGATAACGGTAAACACCTGCATTGAACAGAGGGATCATCTATTCCTTAGGTAAAGATCAACAACTGCATTGCTCAGATGGATCTTCCAATCCTTAGGTAAAGGACAACACTTGCATTGTACAGAGGGAACTTCCATTCCTTATGTAAAGGTAAACAGGTCCATTACACAGAGGGATTATCCATTCCTTAGATAATGGTAAACACCTGCGTTGAACAGGGTAATCATCTAATTCTTAGGTAAGATCAACACCCGCATTTCACATAGGGACCATCCCTTCCTTAAATAAAGTTCAACATGTACATTGCACATAAGGATCATCAATTCCTTAGATAAAGGACAACACCTGCATTGCACAGAGGGAGCTTCAATTCATTAGGTAAAGATAAACAACTCCACTGCACAGAGGAATCACCCTTTCCTTAGGTAAAGGTAAACACAAGCATTGAACATAGGCATCTTCCATTCTTTATGTAATAGTAAACACCTGCAATACACAGAGGAATCATCCCATTCCTTACATAAACTTGAATACCTGGATTGAACGGAAGGATCATCCATTCCTTAGGTAAAGGCAAACACCTGCCTTGCACAGAGGGATCGCCAATGCCTTAGGTAAAGATCAACACCTGCAATGAACAGAGGGATCATTCATTCCTTTTGTAAAGGTCAACACCTGCATTGTACAGAGGGATCTTGCATTCCTTAAGTAAAGATCAACACCTGCATTGCACAGAGGGATCATCCATTCCTTAGGTAAAGTTCAACACCTGCCTGGCTCAGAGGGATCATCCACTCCTAATGTGAAGTTAAACACCTGCATTTAACACAGGGAACATCCATTAACTTGGTAAAGGTAAACACTTGCATTGAATAGACGGATAATCCATTGCTTAGGTAAAGGTAAACACCTGCATTGAACAGAGGGATCTTCCATTCCGTAGGTAATAGTATACACATGCAATGCACAGAGGGATCATCCAATCCTTAAGAAAAGGTAAACACCTGAGTTGAACAGAGGTATCATCCATTCCTTGAGAAAAGGTAAAAACCTCTATTTAACAGAGGGATCATCCCTTTCCTTATGTAATAGTAAACACCAGCAATGCACAGAGAGATCATCCCATTCCTTACATAAACATAAACACTTGCATTGAATAGAGGGATCATCCATTCCTTACGTAAAGGTAAACACCTGCCATGCACACAGGGATCATCCATTCCTAAGGTAAATGTAAACAGCTGCAATGCACAGAGGAATCATCAATTACTTAGGTAAAGGTCAACACCAGCCTGGCTCAGAGGGATCATCCATTCCTTATGTACAGTTAAACACCTGCATTGCAACAGGGAACCTCCATTCATTTGTTAAATGTAAACACATGCCTACATCAGAGGGATCTTCCGTTCCTAGGTAATATTAAACACCTGCAATGCACAGAGTGATCTTCCACTACTAAGGTAAAGGTGAACACCTGCAGTGCACAGAGGGATCATTCAGTTCTTAGGTAAAGTCAACACCTGCCTGCCCAGGGGATCATCCATTCCTTATGTAAATGTTAACACCTGCATTGCACAGATGGAACATCCATTCCTTTGGTAAACACCTGCATTGAACAGAGGGTTCATCGATTCCTTAGGTAAAGGTAAACACCTTCATTGAACAGAGGATTCTTCCATTCATCAGGTAATAGTAAACCCATGCAATGCACAGATGAATCATCCATTCCTTAGATAAAGATAAACACCTGCAGTGCACAGAGGGATCATCCTTTCCTCAGATACCGGTAAACACCTGCATTGAACAAAGGGATCATCTATTCCTTTGGTAAAGTTCAACACATGCATTGCACAGAGGGATCATCCCATTCCTAAGGTAAAGGTAAGCATCAGCATTGCACAGAGGGATCATCCATTCCTTAGGTATAGGACAACACCTGCATTGCACAGAGGGATCATCCATTCCTTAGGTAACTGTAAACACCGACATTGAACAGAGGGATCATTAATTTCTTAGATAACGGTTAACTCCTGCATTGAACAGAGGGATGAGCTATTCCTTAGGTGCAGATCAACACCTGCATTGCACAGAGGGATCATCCCATTCCTTAGGTAAAGGTAAACACCTGCATTGCACAGAGCATACATATATTCCTTAGGTAAACGTAAACACCTGCATTGCACAGAGGGATATCCATTCCTAAGGCAAATGTAAACACCTGCAATGCACAGAGGGATCACCCATTCTTTAGGTAATGGTAAAAACCTACATTGAACAGAGATCATCCATTCCTTAGATAATGGTAAACACCTACATTAAACAAAGGGATCATCTATTCCTTAGGTAAAGATCAACGCCTCCATTGCACAGAGGGATCTTCCATTCCTTAGGTAAAGGTCAACACCTGCATTGCCCAGATTGATCATCCAATCCTTAGGTAAAGGACAACACTTGCCTTGCACAGAGGGATCTTCCATTCCTTAGGTAAAGGTAAACACCTGAATTGCACAGAGGGATCATCCATTCCTTATGTATAGGTAAACACCTGCATTGCACACAGGGAACAAGCATTCCTTTGGCAAAGGTAAACACCTGCATTGAACAGAGGTATCTTCCATTCTTTGGGACTAGTAAACACCTGCAATGCACAGAAGGATCATCCATTCCTAATGTAAAGGTAAACACATGCAATGCAGAGAGAGATCATCCATTACTTAGGTAAGGGTAAACACCTGCATTACAAAGAGGGATCATCCATTCCTTCAGTAAATTGTAGAAGCCTGCGTTGATCAGAAGGATCATCCTTCTTTAGGTAAAGGTAAACACCTGCACGGAACATAGGGATCACATATTCCTTAGGTAAAGACCAACACCTGCATTGCACAGAGGGATCATCCCATTCATTAGGTAAAGATAAACACCTGCATATAACAGAGGGATCATTCATTCCTTAGGTAAAGGTAAACACCTGCATTGAACAGAGGGATATTCCATTCCTTAGGTAATAGTAAACACCTGCAATGTTCAGAAGGATCATCAATTCCTAAGATAAATGTAAACACGTGCCAGACCAGAAGGATCATCCATTCCTTATTTAAGGTAAACACGTGCTTTGCACACAGGGAACAACCATTCCTTTGGTAAAGGTAAACAAGTGCACTGAACAGAGGGATTATCGATTCCTTTGGTAAAGGTAAACACCTGCATTTAACAGAGGGTTCTTCCATTCCTTAGGTAATAGTAAACACCTATAATGCACTGAACGATCATCCATTCCTTACGTAAAGGTAAACACCTGCAATACACAGAGGGGTCATCCATTCCTTAGGTAAAGGTAGAAACATGCGTTGAACAGAGGGATCATCCTTCTTTGGCAAAGGTAAACACCTGCTTTGAACAGAGATATCATCCACTCCTTAGGTAAAGGTAAACACCTGCATTGCACTTAGGGATCATTTATTCCTCAGGTAAAGTTTAACACCTGCATTGCACAGAGGGATCATCCATTCCTTAGGTAAAGGTAAACACCTGCATTGAACAGAGGGATCATCCATTCCTTAGATAATGGTAAACACCTGCATTGAGCAGGGAAATCATGTATTTATTACGTTAAGATCAACACATGCATTGCACAGAGGGATCATCCATTCCTTAGGTAATGGTAAACACCTGGATTGCACAGATGGATCATCCATTCCATAGATAACGTTAAACACCTACATCGAAGAGAGGGATCATCCATTCATTAGGTAATGATCAACACCTGCAATGCACAGAGGGATCATCTATTCCCTAGGTTAACCTAAAAACCTGCATTGCACAGAGTGATCATCCATTCCTTAGGTAACTCCAAAGAGTTGCATTGAACAAAGGGATCATCCATTCCTTAGGTATAGGTCAACACCTGCTTGGCCCAGAAGGATCATCCATTCCTTTTGCAAAGGTAAGCACCTGCATTGAACAGAGGGATCTTGCATTCCTTAGGTAATAGTAAACACCTGCAATGCACAGAGGGATTATCCATTCCTAAGGCAAATATAAATGCCTGCAATGCACAGAGGGATCATCCATTCCTTAGGTAAAGCTAAAAACCTGCATTGCACAGAGGATCATCCATTCCTTAGGTAAAGGAAAACACCTGCATTGCAGAGAGAGATCATCCATTCCTTAGGTAAAGGTCAACACCTGACTGGCCCAGAGGGATCATCCATACCTTATGTAAAGGTAAACACCTGCATTGCACACAGGGAACATCCATTCCTTAGGTAATAGTAAACACTTGCAATGCACAGAGGGATTAATTCTGAAGGGAAATGTAAACACCTACAATGCACAGAGGAATCGTCTATTCCTTAGGTAAGGGTATACACCTGCATTGCACTGGAGGATCATCCATTCCTTAAGTAAAGGTAGAAACCTACTTTGAAGAGAGGGATCATCCTTCTTTAGGTAAAGGTAGAAACCTGCGTTGAACAGAGGGATCATCCATTCCTTAGGTAACATTAAACACCTGCAGTGATCAGAGGGATCATCCATTGCTTAGATAACGGGAATCACCTGCATTGAACAGAGGGATCGTCCATTCCTTAGATAAGGGTAAGCACCTGCATTGATCAGAGGGATCATCCATTCCTTAGGTAAATGTAACAGAGATCACCTATTCCTTAGGTAAAGGTGAACACCTGCATTGCACAGAGGGATCTTCTATTCCTTAGGTAAGGGTAGACACCTGCATTGCACCGGGGGATCATCCATTCCTAAGTAAAGGTAGAAACCTGGTTTGAAGAGAGGGATCATCCTTCTTTAGGTAAGTTAGACACCTGCGTTGAACAGAGGGATCATCCATTCCTTAGGTAACATTAAACACCTGCATTGCACAGAGGGATCATCCATTCCTTAGGTAATGGTAAACACCTGCAGTGATCAGAGGGCTCATCCATTCCTTAGGTAGAGATAAAAAACCTGCATTGCACAGAGGGATCATCCATTCCTTAGGAAACTGTAAACACCAGCATTGAACACAGGGATCTTCCATTCCTTAGATAAGGGTAAGCACCTGCATTGAACAGAGTGATCATCTATTCCTTAGGTAAAGATCAAAACCTGCATTGCACAGATGGATCATGCCATTCCGTAGGTAAAGGTATACACCTGATTGCACAGAATGATCATCCACTCCTTAGGTAAAAGTAAACACCTGAATTGCACAGATGGATCATCCATTCCTTAGGTAATGGGAAACACCTGCATTGAACAGAGGGATCATACATTCCTTAGATAATGGTAAACACCTGCTTTGAAGAGCAGGATCATCTATTCCTTAGGTAAAGTTCAACACCTGCATTGCACAGAGGGATCATCCATTCCTTAGGTAAAGTTCAACATCTGCATTGCACAGAAGATCATCCATTCCTTAGGTAAAGGACAACACCTGCATTGCACAGAGGGATCTTCCATTCATTAGATAAATATAAACACCTCCATTACACAGAGGAATCATCCTTTCCTTATGTAAACGTAAACACCAGTATTGAGCATAGGAATCTTCCATTCCTTAAGTAAAAATAAACACATGAATTGCACAGAGGGATCATCCCAATTCTTACATAAACCTAAACACCTGCAATGAACAGAGGGAACATCCATTCCTTAGGGAAAGGTAAACACCTAAGTTACACAGACGGATCATCCATTCCATAGGTATGAGGTGAACACGTGCATTGCACAGAGGGATCATCCATTCCTTAGGTAATGGTAAACACCTGGCTTGCACAGAGGGATCATCCATTACTTAGATAACGTTGAATGCCTGCATTGAACAGAAGGATCATCCATTCCTAAGGTAAAGGTCAACACCTGCCTAGCCCAGAGGGATCATCCATTCCTTATGTAAAGGTAAAAACCTGAATTGCACACAGAGAACATCCATTCTTTTTGTAAAGGTAAACACTATCATTGAACAGAGGGATTTTTCATTCCTTAGGTAATGGTAAACACCTGCAATGCACAGAGGGATCATCCATTCCTAAGACAAATATAAACACCTGCAATGCACAGAGGGATCATCAATTTCTTAGGTCAAGCTAAAAACCTGCATTGCACAGAGGCATCATCCATTCCTTAGGTAACTCTAAACAGCTGCATTGAACAGAGGGATCATCCATTCCTTCTGTAAAGGTCAACACCTGTCTGACCCAGAGGGATCATCAATTCCTTATGTAAAGGCAAATACCTGAATTGCACTCAGAGAACATCCATTCCATTTGTAAAGGTCAACACCTGCATTGCACAGAGGTATCTTCCATTCCTTAGGTAAAGGTCAACACCTGACTGGCCCAGAGGGATCATCCATACCTTATGTAAAGGTAAACACTTGCATTGCACACAGGGAACATCCGTTCCTTAGGTACTAGTAAACCCCTGCAATGCACAGAGGGATCATCAATTCCGAAGGTAAATGTAAACACCTACAATGTACAGAGGGATCGTCTATTTCTTAGGTAAGTGTATACACCAGCTTTGGACCGGGGGATCATCCATTCCTTAAGTAAAGGTAGAAACCTGGTTTGAAGAGAGGGATCATCCTTCTTTAGGTAAAGGTAGACACCTGCGTTGAACAGAGGGATCATCCATTCCTTAGGTAACATTACACACCTGCATGGCAACAAAGGGATCATCCATTCCTTAGGTATTTGTAAACACCTGCAGTGATCAGAGGGATCATCCATTACGTAAATTAAGGTGTGGTGATGGTTTGAACCAGAGGGATCATCCATTCGTTTGCAAGTTCCTGAACACCTGCTGTTGAACAGAGGGATTTTGCCATTCCTAAGATAACAGTACACAACTCTCTCTGCTTGGCCCAGAGGGATCATCTATTCCTTAGGTAAAGATCAAACCCCCTGATTGCATAATAAAGTATCATCCATTCCTTAGGTAAAGATAAACACCTGCATTGCACAGAGGCATCATCCATTGCTTAGGTAATGGTAAACACCTGGATTGAACAGAGGGATCATCCATTCCTTAGATAACGTTAAACACCTGCATTGAACACAGTGATCATCCATATCTTATGTAATGGTCAACAGCTGTATTGCACAGAGGGATCATTCATTCCTTAAGTAAAGGTCAACACCTGCCTGGCCCAGAGGAATCATCCATTCTTTATGTAAATGTATACACCTGCATTGCACACAGAGAGCATCCATTCCTTTTCGAAAGGTAAACACCTTCATTGAACACAGGGATCTTTCATTCCTTAGGTAATAGTATACACCTGCATTGCACAGAGGGATCATCCATTCCTAAGACAAATATAAACGCCTGCAATGCACAGAGGCATCATCCATTCTTTAGTAAAGCTAAAAACCTGCATGGCACAGAGGGATCATCCATTCCTTTAGTAACTATAAACACCTGCATTGAACATAGGGATCATCCATTCCTTAGATAAGGTTAAATACCTGCATTGAATAGAAGGATCATCTATTCCAAGGTAAAGATCAACACCTGCATTGCACAGAGGGATCATCCATTCCTTAGGTAAAGGTCAACACCTGCCTGGCCCAGAAGGATCATCCATTTCTCAGGTAAAGGTATACACCTGCATTGCACACAGAGAACATCCATTCCTTTTTAAATGGTAAACACCAGCATTGAACAGAGGGATCTTTCATTCCCTAGGAAATAGTAAACACCTGCAAGGCACAGAGGGATCATCCATTCCTAAGTCAAATATAAACGCCTGCAATGCAGAGAGGCATCATCCATTCTTTGGTAAAGCTAAAAACCTGCATTGCACAAAGGGATCATCCATTCCTTAAGTAAATGTAAACACCTTCATTGAACAGAGAGATAATGCATTCCATAGATAAGGGTAAGCACCTGCATTGAACAGAGGGATCATCTATTCCTTAGGTAAAGATCAACACTTGCATTGCACAGAGGGATCATCCATTCCTTAGTTCAAGCTAAAAACCTGCATTGCACAGAGGAATCATCCATTCCATAGGGAAAGGTCAACACCTGCCTGCCGAGAGGGAACATACATTCCTTATGTAAAGGTAAACACTTGTATTGTACACAGTACATCCATTCCTTTGGTAAATATAAAAACCTGGATTCAACAGAGGTGTCATATATTCCTTAGGTAAAGGTCAACATATTCATTGCACAAAGGGATCATCCATTCCTTAGTTAAAGTTCATCACCTGCATTGTACAGAGGGATTATCCATTCCTTAAGTATAGGACAACACCTGCATTGCACTGTGGGATCATTGATTCCTTAAGTAAAGATCAACACCTGCATTTAACAGAGGGATCATCCATTCCTTAGATAAAGGTCAACACCTGCATTGCACAGAGGGATCATCCATTCCTTAGGTAAAGGTCAACACCTGACTGGCCCAGAGGGATCATCCATACCTTATGTAAAGGTAAACACCTGCATTGCACACAGGGAACATCCATTCCTTAGGTAATAGTAAACCCCTGCAATGCACAGAGGGATCATCAATTCTGAA